>WNLI01110414.1:0-10497 GCA_025802215.1 Wirenia argentea
AAACTTTTACAAACTTTTACAAACTTTTACAAACTTTTACAAACTTTTACAAACTTTTACAAACTTTTACAAACTTTACAATAGTACAGTTGACGTTCATTGCATTGTAACGTTATACAAATTCCCATCACAATTTTGGAGATTTATATAAATATTTAATTAATTTTTTTAAAAGCATGTAGGTCTACTGTACGTCAAATAAAACGTACTACACGTGTATTCTGTTAGACCAGTACCACGTTATAACGTATACAATGTTATCTATGAAAGCGATAGTACACAATGTATACAATGATGAGGTGGTGGTAGTAAGTTACCACTAAAGAGGACCCCATGAAAGTACCATAACAAGCACACAATGTACATATATAAGAAATGTGTGTATGTACTGTATAACAATTCGATAAAACTTATGTTAATTAAAACAATATCATGTTATGCATTTTTCCATTACTATCTGTGTATGCCTGGTACACACATAGTAATTACTAAATGAGATTAATGGCATTATTTATAATTATAAAAGATGTACAAAAATTAGTGGGTAAAGCAGAATGTTATGCGAGCCTGCGAGGTATGCAACAGAAGATTGTGCAAGCAGATGTAAATGTAAGCGGTGTAAAAGGAGTATGTGCAAGCAGAAAATAAAATACAACATGCAGAAAAATTATTCGAGTATCAATTCATTTGTGATAAATGTGTCATTTGTATTATATCATTGATACTATAATCCTACTATAAGAGCATGAACGTACCGCGATCATCGAAACTCCCGCTCTCCCCATCATACCGCCCTGACCGATATAAAGACTTCAGAGCCTCTGTTGCGTATATGGCTGATTTTCCACAGGGCATCTTTTCGTACATAACCAAAGGTGCTCCGGCGTATGCAACTATACTCGCCAGGTTCTTTTTGTGGTCGGTACTTTTGAAGTATCTGTGGGGGTGATGTGGGTGCTTTGTATGGAATGGTGGCAGAAAGAGAATGGTTTATGAGGGATGGGCGAGGGAAGGCATGATGGGGAAGTTTAATGTGTTATGGAAGGGGGGGGGGCATTTGATGGCAAAGGTGTCAACGGTCACCTACCCATATCGTTTTTTAAACTGCCGTCGTTGTCGTTGTATTTACCCGATCTATATAGGTGCTTCATTGCTACTGTCGTATGCTGGTATTCTTTTCCACATGGCAACTTTTCGTACCAAACAAGAGGTGCACCAAACAAAGCATTGCACATGGCTAAGTGTTTCTGGTGGTCGGGATCTTTGAAATATCTGTAACGTGGAATTATTATGTCTTCTGAAAACGTTGATCAAGCTTCTATACCTACTTGTTGTAGGTATAGATTGAATGTGTAACACACTTGTTAAATATAGACTTTTTGTATTTGTATCATTCATTTTATTGCCATGATCCTGGTATAGGCATTTTGTGCACATTTTAAAATAGGTATTATTATATTTCATCTGTATTCTGTAACTTGGCGCCTTGGCAATGTCTCCTTAATCACTTATATTGTGGTCTAAATTGATATCATCGACTACGTTGAATTTCCGTTATATTATCGTGTCTATTGAAATAACAGAAATAACTTTTCAGCTTACTTCTGGTAGCCATATATACCTGCCACCTGTCAGAGATGATCAAATCTATATTTAAACTTTCCATTCATTTTCTACGTACCGGTATCATAGTCTGTAAATGATTTTCATATCAAACCATAATTATATTACGGGGTTTCGAGAGGAAAGATGGTGCGGGACGGATTGTTTATAGGAGAGGGTGGGGTTGGGATATAGAAGTTGTGGTTTTGAAGGTGTGAGAGTTCTAAGTGCTAGAGAAAGATAGAGAGAGAAACAAATGCGTGTCGATTTCACCTACCCTTGTCGTTTTTGAAGCTACCATCTTGATCATTGTACCTTCCAGAATTATATAATTGCTTCATCGCGTCTATCGCATAACCGGATTCTTTTCCGGCTGGCATTTTTTCGTATGCAACAAGAGGGGCTCCAGCAAAAGCATCGAAAATGGCCAAGTCATGGGGGTGATCTTTGAAATATCTGTAACGTGTATGGTGGATGGATGATTTAGGAACAGTTTGAAAGAGCTTGTCGCCGTGTTAATACTTTTGCTGGTACTACAATTCAAGATAATATTATTCTGTACTGTATATTATGCGAAACACGACAGTTATTCAAAGAAAACTGATAATACCTTGTAGATTTTGCAGATGTCTTGCACATGTACATGTATATGGACGCTTTCAGTTATACATTCGTAAATTTATTCGTGTATTCGCGGAGAAGCGCTGTACACACACACCCCAGATATAGTTAAACATTATATCGAACGATTAGTATCTGGGAAATTATTACTTGGTCAGAAAGTACAACACTGAGCTTCATGGATAACCGTGGTTGATTCATCTCCCACCATATTTTGCGCATCACAAACTCTTTCTATCATCATCATCATCATCTAACATTTTAGCGGCCATTTTACCTGCTTGCCTGTGTTAGCCGGGTCTACATGATAGCAGCCATCCATGCATTATGGTCTAAAGCAAGATCGAGACTCAGACCATTTCTCTGCAAGTCCGATCTCACCGCTTGAACCCATGTCATCCTGGGTCGTCCTCTTTCTCTGTTCCCAGTTACGGTCATGTCCACGAAATTCCTCGTCTAGTACAACTATAATACCTCTAATAGGGTCTTTGAATAAGGTGGCCGTTGAATGTTTTCTGATTCATCGACGTAACCTCTCTGCTATACCGGTACTCCTAAGTTAGGGCATCTTTAGTAGAAACAAAACCCCTAACCTTTGTGGAGTGATCACCCTGACCCGTTTCCCCTCCCGCATCTTGTTCAGCACCATAAGCTTCCCAATGTAGTTGTTTCCTCCACCACCGGATCCCAGTATAGCTGCACCAAGCGCTGTTGGCAACAATTATTACAAGTTTACAACTAGCCTATATTCAAATGTGATTCGTGAATTTATGTACAGTATTTTAATTTTATGCACTCAATCGTAGTCCTTTTTGGGACAACACTCTGTACAGGGGAACATGCATCGCTGTTGAGTATACATCATGTGAGGTGGATAGGATTGTAAATGACACCAATAAGAAGACCATACACGTGTAGGCTATCTTAGATAAAGTGCGATTTCCTTGGTCTTCGGGCTGAACCAGGAGCTACTATTATCCAACATGATTTTGCTTATGTAAATTGTACATACAGCTTTGTGCGTCATACCACAATTCATAATATGCAATGTACCTCGAGCGTATTTTGTACTCTACTCATGTAGGCTATGATTGTACATACATATGGACTCAACGTCAGACTCGCTCAGCAGCCACTCGCCTGTTGCGCAGTCGATCTGTGGAGTCGAGGTTCGAACTGCGATCGGTCTTTCTGGTCCACTCTCTGTAATGAAAATAACTAAATCAACACAATAATTTAAATGTAGTTTGTTTATTTCATTTTCTTGATGATTATTACAAACGTAGGCTATACTATACAACCTACGTAGTATGACATAAACTGCCACATGGTCATGACAGTGTTTTCAATTTCCCCATGTTCCGATTTCTACCGATGCATATGTGGAATAGATCTGCTTCGAGGTTTCGAACACCCTCACCACCAACGTGAGACAGTTGATACCAAATTTAATCTGAGAGAGATGTACTGTATGTATACAGTAGGCCTGGTTGCCATTCGCATCTGAATATGGCTAAATAGTTGAGCCATGACACATGGATTTACTTTTACACTGGTTATACCGAAAACATTGACATTTAGCTTACTATAGAAGCTTTACTACTGCGGACACTAACCCTGTGGCACTTTGAGGTTTTGTTTGAGTTGGTTGAGTATTGCTGAGAGATTTGTACCCTTCGCCGAATTGGAAGACTTGAGATCGCCGATGACCTTGGCACGTAACCTTATGACGTCCCCACCCGGCATGTACAACATTGGTTCGTCCGATTTGAAAAGCACCTGGCCAATACAATCGCAATCATGTGTGTGATAATTTCGTCCTGATAATTAAATTTTGTGAAAGAGTCCAAATAGTTTATTAGTAGCGTACGTTCGTCAGAATTTCAGGATATTGTTTTGATACCATATTGCTAAATATAAACCACAAAGGAAATAGTCTACTGTAAAGTCTATCGTTGAAAAGATTATGGTTTAATAAGTACCATGTCGTGTAATGTAGAGCTGCTTTAGCTATAATACTCCCGACTCCCGTCCCAGTGTGCTATGCGTATACACAATAACGATCTTTTATGATATGATATTCCTCGAAGTGAAAAGCATAGCCTATGCATACATATTTAGTTCCCAAAGACAAACACCACCCATTCACTACGCGATTAATAATTTTCTTTTAACGGAAAAGGTCAAATATCGCTAACTGGATAATAAGATTTTCATGAATATAACCGGGAACTTTTGACTTTGTGAGTTAATGTTACATAAAAATAATAATGAAGAATTTTTTTCTGATGTGACATTCCTCGAAGTTACATTAGCTAAGTTAGCTAAGTTACATTAACATAATATATAGTAGGTATTCAATTAACAAACTGTACCTCGAGCGTAGTTTTATCAGCACCATTGTTTATTGCTTCAGCGTTGGCCCTCTGTATAGACTCTTTAACCGTCACATCTCTCGCCTCCTCTAAGAGCTTGTCCTTGTCGGCACCAGCAGCATCGATCTTCTCTGGACCAAGGATGTTTCTCAGACTCACTGTGTAGTCCACGTCGCCCGATACTTGGCTGAGGGCGGCTCCAATGGCATTTGCAACCTGAGTGTTGTAGCAGGTTGTACAATATGATTATAAAGAGGTTTGGCAAAATTTCATATCGTTATTTGTGCGAAAAGCTTAACTAGGTATCTTCGCACATAATTTATGTACGGAGGGCTATAGACATTACAACATCAGAGTATCAAGTCAAGCATGTGTGATTTAAACTTCTAAACTAATCACACTACATAAACACACGTTGGGTTATAGTAGCTCAAAGAAGATATTCAATTGACAGGTTGTCAAAAAAATGAATCTATTATTATAATGGACTAAACGTAATATTGCCAGCTATGCATCCATTAGAAGCTTCAGGTCGAAATATTAACTTGATTTCAGTATAGATTATTCCTTAGTGGTTAAACGTTAGGTCTTCCATTCACTGTGGTCCAGGTGGTGGGTTCGAAACTCGAACTGTATGATCGACATTTAACGGGGGTTTTGAGGTTCACACGGTAAGAATACGCCATGTCTGTAGCCTCAGTTTTTACCAATCCTGGACAATCGGTAGCTACTGATCATACTCGCCTCCACGGATACTTCAATGTCTGTATCGGTTAATGAGCTACTGTTCGGAGGTCACAACCATTGGTTACATCTGATTTAACATAAGTTTTGACGCCATACATTAACGGAAGCCTGCTTTAATTTTGTTGTACTTACATCATAGTGTTTCTTGCAGACGAGTCGTGACACTCCCCGTATTGGGTTGGCTGTGTTCACTACGATCGAGCCACCACCCGTCAGGATTAGTGGCATGTCAGTGTCGCTCGTCTGTGGGCATATTGTAGCTTCATTTTTTTTATTCACAATTAGATGCAGTTATTGCTATAGCAGTTAAAATCATGTCCATAAGTTAATATCATGTCCATAACAACACGCCACCACACGCAAACTATTGTATGGAGCACTTCAATACATTCGTTAACAAGTAATTATAGGCATCATGTATACATTAAATACGTGAACGACATCAATACTTAGTTATGATTAAATTGATGATATGTTCAGAAAATATGTTGTGTAGAGCTATACACTTGGTGGCAAAATTGGAGAACATACATGTCATACTGTCTTTGGTCAAGGACGGTTGCATTGTGATGAATTGGAAACCAGTGGGGAAGAGATCGGTGGGACAACCAAGAGAAACCTGGCGTCGAAAGAGTACGCGACAAATCTGGGTGGTGAACCTAGGCGGAACCGGAGCTGAGGCGGCACAGATGGGCGCGAACCGGACAGACTGACGGCGTGCTCATGTCCTATATGCGACACATCGTTGTGAGAATAACTTACTGTAACTATACTGTACATACATAGGGGACTGGGTGGCATCGTCTATTCTAACTAGGTCTATTAATACAAAAAAGCCGAACCTTAATTCTATCGACACAATCCTCGATCATAGAGTGAATCTTCTCCACAGCAGACTTGGTCAATTTATCCGGTAGATGGTCGACCATTGCCTTGTCCCCTATCTGAGTATTGTGTGCGGCTGTCAGGTTCCGTGAGACCGCTATGTCTGTAGCCGTCAGAGTTGGACCACCAAATACAAGACTTTCTGTATCCAGCTTGTAGCCGACACTCTTCGGTCCTACTTCCACCGTCTGTACAAAACCAGTAAATTTTTACGGAAGATATTACTATTATGAACTGGTTTTATCAATCCTTGGAATAGTTATCTGCTGTATCTGGCATAATCATTTAAATTACTAACAGGGTACATTGAGCAAAATACTATACACGATCATACTAAACACTTGATATAATCCACTTGCAGATGAAACACTAACAGACAACACATTCATATATAGGGTTACCACTTATAACGTCTAATTAATCACTTAAATAGGTAATACAATTGTGACTAGGTAATCTTGTATACAAACATTACGACTAATAATAACTATTGTTTTTGTTGTTGTTATTGTTGTTGCTGTTGTTGTTATTGTTGTTACAATTTATAAATGTTCCCTGTTGACGAAATCATGTCGAAAATCCTTCAACTGTTATGACGTCAAGTATGGTGAAATGCAGGCTAGGCTACAGTAACTTATGACGGATATAGACGCAGCAATGCTGAAAGTAAGGTAATGTGTAACATTAGGTGATATCAAAAACATTAAGTAGCCTACTTCTAGAAAACCTATAGTAGTGATAACAGTGGATTCTCGTGTTATGTCTCTGAAACCACAGCGTACATACCGACAATCAAAAATTGTTCTGACGATCGACATCGTCTCACTCTATTCCAACACAAATACGCCACTAGGGCCTACTTGAGAGTCTTGACACTGTCAACATTATATAAATAAGGGTGAAACAAAAAAATTGTAATTCAAAATTTATCAGACATGAAGTACATAACTACTAACCTCTACTCCAGCTTTATCCTTCTTACGTCGTACGAGAGACCCTCCTCCCAGCCCCACACTGAACACATCAATCATCCTCTGGTTAATGAACACTCCTCCAACCTCCGCTCGTTTCGCCGACAACCTCGGGAATCCGTCCACCAACATACCCACGTCTGTCGTTGTGCCACCGATGTCTAACACAACAGCGTTCTTTTCGTCTGTGAAGTCATTTAGAAAATTATATAATAAGACATGAAATAACGTTCTAATAATTTTGTTTATAGAAACTCGAACTTTTATAGATGTTTTCTTAACCGTAGTCAAGGAGATCACTTTCTTTTAGTCATGCCGAAAGTAAGGACGTGTTTTATACTTGTTTTATATAAGTAATATCACATGAGTTAGATTATCAAACAACTTATTACCTATAACAACACATGGTTCAACATCATAACGCAGAGACAAAATTTAACTAGAAACACACTAGAATAATTTGTACTTTAACAATTGTAATCCGAATTTAGTCATTAATAATGCAGTGGGAATTCGGATTGTTTCAATGCAAAATATGTTATTCTTGAAAATACCACCTAGTATTGGCAAGATATCTTACCAGAGAGAAAGGCGGCCCCTCGCATACTGTTAGTAGGCCCCGAGGCAAACGGTTTGATTGGATGTTTGACCGCTTTCTTGGCACTGTAAAATCCATTATTATTAAATACTTTTCGAAAAAACAACATATATACATACTGTACATACATTGATTACATTCATATTGTATAATACATGAAAATCTAAGATCTAAGATTACATATACGCATAAAATAAATAAATGTGTGCATTTATATACCGCACTTTCACAATCTGTCCACGTTGCCATGCAGGAATCTGTGGGTTTGCACGCCCGGGAAAAATCCCACGAATGGTTGCATCCTAGGCACGAACCCGTAGCCAAAGTTCCCGTCGATTGATCATTGACAGAAACCGGCATTCTAACCATTACACCATGGGTATCGTATGTGTATACAACATAGGCCTACGTGTGTAGGGCATACACGTGTGTTATAAAGGAAACAAGGACCTACTCGTTCTCGTATCTGTTATTACGTGATAAAAAAATTGTTCAATGCTCATAGAACTAGAATGTAAAGGGTATATCGTATGTAATTTACCTGATAATGGTGCCATCATTCTGAGTGAGGTAGAAAGGGCAGTGGAGTCCCAGGTCGTTTAACGCAACCTCGAACCCAGCGATTGTTCGTTCGGCAAGCTCTTTGAGGGATTCGTTAAGAATTGCAGCGTTCTCTCGTTGTATGTAACCAAGTTGTCCAAGCTCGTGAGATAGGGTGACACTGATACCAGGGTACCATTCCGTTAGTAGTTTCGCTACCTGTGTTCAGTGACATATTACACAATGTTACGTCAATGTACATGAAATGACAACCTCTCCATTACCGTCGATGCTTTTATTAACAAGTCATAATATACGTATAGTATGTGAGTAAAATAATGAACACAGAGTTTAGATCTGGTTTCTCTTGGAGAAGAAAATAATCAGAAGTTTGTAGAATCTACGAAATTTGCGAAGTGTCTGATCGTCAGATATTGTACGTAAATAAATTGGAGTAAATGCATAGTCCCTACAACTTACGAAAAAACATAAGGATCACCGCTAAAGGATAATCTGGTTAGGATGAGACTTCGTGATATGGCTCATAATTATGAGAGATACAGTATAAAAAGTCCAATAGAGAATAATTATTTAAGTGTATGGTGGCCTGGATCCGTCTGCTAATCATTGAAATTATCAATAGTTTAGTGGCATAAGGGGCCAGTATCGTACAGTAGACTACCTACTATAGTAGGCTACAGTTGGAACTGCAGATCTATGTTACTTTCACCAGCAACGCAATATGTACAAGTATGGACACTGTATATCAAGAATCCAAACTGCTCACGTGGCCGTCGGCTTCCAGACAGTTCACCACATTGTTGAGAATTGTCCGGTATTCTCTGGCCCTGGAGAAACCAGAGATCTTATCTTATCGTACGTCACTCACACTCTAAAATTTCCACCCAGTCTCAACGTGATAATTTTAAAACAACAAACGCGAGAAAAAGTGTTACCTGTTGTTCATGGTCGACTTTGACAGGTGAGAAGACACCGACGATGACGACGTTCTTCACTCCAATGGAGTGTATGTGATCTGCCACCTTCCTGACCTCGGTATGATCCAGTGCGGTGATCTCAGTCTCTAGCCCCATGACTTGGTAACCTCCATTGATGAAGTGCACCGACCCTTTCACCAACTGTGGACAATAAAACATGTGGTGTGCATTACAGCAAGATTATGAATTAGTCTACTGTACATATCAATTTATATATTGCGCATTTGCCGCAAATAACATGTCACCCTCAAGTGACGCGAACGAACGCGAACGAACGAGATCAACGTGGATATAAACATGGACAGAAACAGTTTAGTCACCGAATGAGAGTAACCTAGCAATAAGTTGGTTTTGATATGTGGGTTGAACTTGAGGTTTTCTCACATGAACGAATTTCAAGAGGGGGTGTACTAACGTTCAGTTTCGGTGAACTAAACATTAATACGATGATAATTCACGTATCCAAAAACGAGGCAAACTAAAACAAATGTAAAAATTAGATTCAATTTCTAAGTTCAAGATCAAACGATTATGAAGCCAGTGTGGTGTGTGAGTAATGCGCTCTACTTATCCTCAATGGTATGCTATATCGTGGGACGAGTTATACGAACCCATATAAACCCTCCCACAATTTTCGGTGCAGTCTACAGTACTTCGTGAAACCATCACTATCATATTATCGGAAATCTATGGTCAAGAACTACGTCCGCAGATATCAGTTGGAATCATTAATGTCATTCTACATAAGTAGCCTATATAACCTTCGAATGTATTCGCATTTGTCTACGTATTCAAATGCATGTACAAATATAAAATGTAAATATACCTGAGTGAGGTCCGGTGGGAAGTCAGAGAACGGCGGCACGGCACGGCTGGACGGACCACAGATGCGGATAACGGATACTTTCGTCAGCCCCCTCCGCTCTATCACAGCGTTGACGAAATGCGTTGTACCGATCACAATCCTCGCTACAACTCCATTGGGACCTGACGACGAATGAAGATATATTTTTTAGCTGTGCCTAAGTTGATTTCAAAGTGTAATAATGTTGTTTTAAGGGGAGACTACACTGAACTCTACACTGAACTATAGCAAAATGTGGAATTTTTGTTTTTATTTTTTATTAGTACTATGATCATTACTCAACCTAAAAAACATA
>WNLI01110525.1:0-10493 GCA_025802215.1 Wirenia argentea
CACAAAACTGTGAATTAGTAGATCGATTATCGATCGATGTATCACTAGTAATTAGCGGTTCCGATATATCACATACCAATTACTACTGCAGTATCCCACGCACTTTAGATGTTCTGGTATTATAGCGATCGCTTCATTATCGATCGATTAGAAAGAGGATTTTAACGTTTTCCTGCTATAGCCTACATGACATAAATTAAAATTTGATGTAGTCCAAAATGAAGTATAGGGCCTACTGTTAAAATTATAGTACATACATAATACATAGTACATTGAAAGGTTACATGCATGTTTTACTTGTTTAGAAAAAAATATGGCCTCCAGAGGAACATAAAAGTAATGATGACAAAAAGCACACGATTAAACAAAAACATCCTATTCAGTTTTCACCAAAAGTAGTCTACTGATTACCATGGTGTTGTGTAAAACAAAATGTACGTAGTGGGAAATACAAGTTGGAAACTTGTTTTTATGGAATATTAACTCAGTATTGTCCTCTACTTCCATATAAACGACGTTATAACTGCATTCCCCTCCCATGGCGAAACCCAGTCGCGAACAGCTCCAAGCAGTTCCGAGCGGCTCCGAGCGTCGAGTAGAACCGCCTATTATAGCGGTATCGCCCCAATCCCGGTAACTACCCTGTGATTTGCGTCAGATATCCGCCACGCCCTTCCGTCAATGAGATTATTTGTCAACGAAGTTGTCGCCCTTGGTAATTCTAGTTCGCTTCCTCTGTCGAAGAGGTTACGAAATACGGACGCAAAAGCAGCGAAAAAAACAATATTTTACACAGACTGTGGATTTTTAGATAAATTTTCTTGCTACAAGAAATCACGACACAAATTGTGTAACGTATGTATTATGTGAAATATACATAAATCATAAGATACGTTTTTAAAATGAACTTATACAGATTATTGGATAGCTTACAGAATAATAAACCTCGAGACCTACTGCATTTTTCAAGTGATATATCTTTTACAATGAATGCTATTATGAATACGTCTATGGATGAACAAATTGAAAAGGAAAACCTCGTGCTTCCAAATGTATGATTTACTATTGACAATATCATATTCAATTCAGAGACCACCAAGAGATATATCAACCATCTTGAAAAGCATATTCGAATAGGATATTATGCAGTTCAATTCCACTCTGGGGGCTCGTATAAATTGTCACGTCACAATACATTACAATAATCACACCAACAATGTTTGTAACACTTATATATACGATGTAAATTGTCACGAAAATTGTTACGATCCGAACGCGTCGAATCTTATTAGGTAAATAATTGTCACTATTGTGAATCGGACGCATTCCTAGCTGACGGGCAAACATGGCGGACAAAAAACATGGCGGACAAAACATGACCGACAAAAGCAACGCGATATATTAATTAGACCGCGACCGTAACGATGGATATAATGGTTGTATACGAGTACATTAAACGCCAAGTTTCAGACAAGAAAAGATTTTCTGCTACCCCCAATTCAGAGTTCTTTCAACAAGTGCTGATCATTCAGCGAACAGAGGGAAGAGGCAATAGTCAAACCGCTCAAACGCAGCGCCATTTTTATGCGATTCCAACTTCCCGTCTGCTTGTCTGCTTCCATTCTGCCTCATCCACTAATCTCAGCGAGGATAAATAACCTCTCGAACATCGTCTGCCACAAATCCTCGGTTTCAAGTGGCCTTTACAGGAGCTTTGGATAGAATTGTCGGCTCGTCGATGACTTCTGCCTTTGACAACGCGGGGTCGGATAAATATGTTTGCGGAAGGCTTTTGTGGTGGAGGAACGCCCGCGAGACACAAACACCTTGAAGAATACAGGTATATATTGGCCTTGATTGTGGTGGATAATCGTTGGTATATTTACATGGAAAACATGTGGTAAGCGGTCGTGAGTATTGCCTATACTGTCCGAAATCAATCTTCTAGGTGAATGATATGTTGACAAGCGATTGACCGAATGAATAACATCCATGTGGACAGCGATGGCATACCTCTATACAATTTACATCAGCCTCTTGAACATGGCCAGTCAGATATCCCAAGATTAGAAGAATCTCGAACTGGTTTTGAACAGAGATGTCTATGGTTTTGGACGGCGACAATCACCAGTCATTCCCACCGAAAAGAAGTCATAAGTACAGCCGATGAAGCCAGCATGCGCACGAATACATCCATTCCTGTTGTGTAATGTGGCGCGAGGACTACATTCATTGACGCAGGCAAGATTTCATTAAGTCCAACACAAAACCACAGAATCTATAGAATCATCAGAATCTGCGGAATGGACATGGTCGGTCAGACGTCATTTCCCGTATTTGTCGATAAGCGATAAAAGCGTGCGGTCCGAGAATGGAGCCTTGGGGCACTCCAGATTACATGCTGTAATGTGTTCGCTGGTCGACACTACTTGTACCAAAACTTGTACTAATGCTTCACCAATCCCAGATATGTTTCACCTCAGGCTTAGTACTCGTAATCTCGTCATTTCGTAATAGAAATCATATATCTGACAAACCTCGGTTGATGTTATGAAGTTGACAGTCGAACGCATTTTTATGTGGAATTAGTCACATATTTCTATACTGTCCACGATTCGGTGTACAGTAGGTGTAATCGGGATATTTTTCTACCACATCTTAGAAATTTAATTTCGACATAATTGCCACATAAACTTCTCACAAAACAGCTTAATAATAATTATAAATGTTAAAAGTACATTAAAAATAAGGACATGTATCTAAATTTGACAAATTGCTCGCGAAACATCATTAATCTATCCTAGCTAACTCGTGAGGATAATTAGGCTCCACCATTGCATTGGTACAAACATCTTCAGGATAGACCACAGCAATTACCCCCCTTGTAAAAGAATCGCACATATTTCTATGTCGTACACCCAAACACAAACTTTGCTAAATAGATTTAAAATGACAGTAATTAAAGGCTCGCATATTACAGGTAAGGCGCCAGTCACATTCAATCGTAACGAAATTCAATGCATTCATTTACATACAACACAAAATTAAACTGCCAAATTTCAATACCCACGTGCTTATGGGGGTTAAAATATGCTATAGAAATTGCAGTAGATATGGTAAACCACCGACTAAATAGACCAACCACATATATAATTAGGGTAGTTATATTTCTTTCTAAAGTATTACTGTGTATAAATTATATGGAAATATTATACTCTATGCCTCTATGTGTCATCTAATACAGATATGGATGTTTTATCAATGACTAAATGTGCGACAAACAAACTAAGGCTCCAGTCTGTCTGCATGGTCTGATCAAACATTCTTGTACAGGCACGCTTCTGCACGGCATGGGTCACATTATGATACAAGTCATCGAACCCATTTATCAATCCACAGAAAGAGGAAACGTTTATGTAGTCATAATTTAAATATACATAAACTGGCGGAACACGAATAATTTGGTACTTATACTATTATTACTTCTATATATATAATAAATATCAAGAAAAGATTACGTAGAATATGTTTTAACATGATCAGATGGCCATATCATTTATTGTGTATTATGATAGTTATAAATTCACAGCAATATAATACAGGATGGTCTAGACGATACGGTGTTCCTCTTAAATGGTGTAAACGAACTGATAATTGTCATTCTACAAGATTTGTTCTTTGAGAAGCAACGGGGCATTGCGATCATATTGTGCGTTTTACTGGTCCTTTAATTTGCTTTTAAATAACTACAAATTTTACCGCTAGGCCACCTGAGGGCGAGCCAACAATCGTCTACATATTGGACTATTGATGTAAATCAATGAAATGAACTCAGATGTTCAAATCAGATTTCATACCAACAATTTGACGGGAGGTGTTTTTCTCAGTTTCGACGACAAAAGTGGCACCCCGATCAGTGATCATTGTTCGAGGGATACCATATCGAGCAAAAAAATACGTGCGGTATCGAAAATTACAGCCGGTGTGTCACGGAATAACAGACCCCAAACCCTATTAGGCAGATACAGACCATATTAGGTGGATATCCGCGAATTGGCAGTTTGTTTCTCCGTGGCAAGTCGCCCATGATGTCGCGTATATTTTTAATTAATCGCGAAGAAAGAGCAACGCGTTATTTTGAATAGGGAGATCAGATCGCTGAGATAAGCTACTGGTAGGTGTCATGGGTTGTAAGGAATCGTCACACAATTGGTGGTTATCTATTGTGGGTGGGTTTTGTGAGGAGTTGTGTGTAAACTTTGGGTGTTTGGGTAAATCAATCTGATACGGATCAGATGTCGAAATGTCGCGCATCTTTAATGGTCTCATGTAATTCTAAAACGTACAGACGTCATGTTAAGAATGCAACAAAAAATTAACAGGATAATGCGTTTCTATGTCATGCTTTCTGTTATAGTTATGGTAGTCTGTTATTTATGCATATCGCGCGAAAAATTCCCCAACAAGTCAACATATGTAAATCTGAGAAGGGTCGACTCTGCAGTCTGCACTACCGCAATTATTGCTTATATTTTACAAAAGTGCGTGACCGCAATCTCCACCCAAATCACACATGTCATGTCAATTCACGCCTCCATAACCACGACCTTCTCAGAACAATATGTTTCTTCCTTAATAATTCACCAGGAAATATGACGATGATATTTGTTAAAACAGACAGCACGAAACCTCATGTGTCGAATTAATTATTTATATTTACAGATTTAATTAGTACGAGCATGTATACGTCATTTTGTGAATGTACAGTGTTATAACTCGGACAGTTTGCATATATCTCACTACAATATTATACATTTCTACGCGTTGATATTTTTGTTTGATATCTATGTATATAATGTCTACATTTTTGTTGTATATATTTTTCGCTCTGTTTCATCCACAGCCTACTTTACAATTACTATGCTCACGAATACATTTCCCTTTGGTATGACGAAAGCACGGGTGACGAATTTCCAAGTTGTTCCGTTTGGTCTGTGAAACGCACCCACGACATTTTCACGGACGTCGAGGTGTTCTAGATACCGTATTCATACATTTCCAGATCCACTTAGACCGTCGAAGTTATACTTTTCATACAAATGATGTTGTTATTACTTTAATTACGTATCTTTATACGTAATTATGCAACTGTAATACTAATAATGCCATTAGATGTTCTTACTAGAGTTCGCTGAACATTACCTGGACACAGCAGAGGGAATAATATTATGTTCGTAAGCAAAATTACAGTACTTGTTGGCATTGATGTATTGAATTCATAATCATAAGTTTTTCCTATTCCACAGAGCGTCCTCTTGGCCACAGTCCGTCAGAAAACAGCAACAGTTCGGAGGGTTACAGCCAACAAAATGGGGAAACCGAGGAACAAATGAGGATTCGATTAAAACGAAAATTACAACGAAATCGGACGTCATTTACAGCGACGCAGATCGAGTCATTAGAAAAAGGTGAGGATTTTTGTTTTTCTAAATAAGTAACACAAGTTCTTGTAGTGTATACTATATTTTGGGAACAGGGAATGGCTCGGAACAAGGTACTCTCCTTTCAAAGTTTGAAACATCTTCAGTCGTCGCTTATTAAAGTACGGCTGGCAAAGAACACCAGTCACAAATACAATAAGTGTTCTTAATTCAAGAGAGGGTCGTATGTTTTAAATCGAGGTTGCCGTATAATGCAGAACCGACTTTCCGAAGCCGATCATTCAAAGTCTCAGTAGCATTGGAATATTTCCCCAATCCTTTTAAATGTCTCAGAAAGTTGATGTGTCCATTTGCAATTTTGCACTGTATCATCTTCTCACTGTACTAATAAAGTCTTGTCGTTTTAGTTTATGGAAAGAAAAATTCCGCATTCGTTGTCCTGGATTTTCCGATTTACAATGATTATTTTTTTTGTAGCCTACGAATGAAACACGTTGGGTGATATCTTCAGCTGTATCATATCCAGCCTGGTTCCAAATTTTATCTCACATCTGTGACATTTCAACATGGTCATCTATATAGGCATTATGATGTATTAGTTACAAGGTGTTCATCAAAGTATTTGACATGGGTTCTTATGGATTTGTACGCACGTTTCAGAACACTGTACATATTAATCAGATTAATAATCTACACACAAATGTTATACGCGGTATATCGATTCTGATATACAGACCTCTCCAACATTTTCGAATCGCACATCGTAGACAACACACGGCGCATGCGCTGCTGTGCACCAGACGGTGTGAGGCACTGACCGAAAGTAACACGAATTTCACAGGGAATTTCGCGCCTAATCAGTGCGTCGCTGCGCTGAAACAAAATAGGCGTAAACTTGCGCAAATTGGGTTTACTTTTCTGCCGTTTTACGGCGCGTTACCTTCATGCGGGTGAAGTGTTAATTTGGTTGGAAACCTCGCGCTTTGCTGGCTTTATTGGGTATATTATGCTGTAGATGTTGTTGATCTGACATTATGTTAACGGCACAATATGTTAAATGTCATGATCAACGACTCAAGGTCAAGTAACGATCAATTTGTCGATTCTTGTGTTCAGATATGGAATCCCATAAACAATGAAAACCGACAATGGTAGAGAGTTTGTTGTAAAAATCAAATTAGACCGAAGCTTCATTGTAAAACTTTGGTGACAACACATGCTCAAACTAAATTTATTGTATTAAAATACATGTAAACTTATTTGCTAATAAAAATTATTATATTTTTCCACGCAGAATTTGAGCGGACACATTATCCAGACGTCTTCGCACGAGAAAGACTGGCTCAGAAAATTGACTTACCCGAGGCGCGAATACAGGTCAGTGGTGTTATATTATACGAATATCATAAAAATTATTATGATGATGAAATAAAAAATGTAATATAGCAGATCCGATGCAAAATTAACTGAATGCTGATATTAATTTTAAGAAATTAAACAAGAATTTTCATTTCCGAGGTTGTGTTCATGCATAATAGGTGCATATAAATTTATCATAACAAATTGCATTTGTGTTTACAGTCTATGTGAAGGCATGACCCTTTTACATGAAATATAGTATTTATATATTTTTTTAAAAACTGTCCACCGTTATGTATCATCATTTAATTCTAACAATCAGTGATTGGGCAGAATATCAAAGCGCGCTCAAATAAAAATGTAGGGTTAGAGATTAAGTTAGATATCTTTTCATTTGTAATTTTCGGCAGAACCGCGTTAACTTAAATTTTATCTGCAGGTTCCATACTCCCTTTGTTAATAGTCGATCTGTAGTCAACGCCATGAAAAAAATTAACGTGATATTATTTCCTCACAGGTTTGGTTTTCAAATCGACGCGCAAAATGGCGACGAGAAGAGAAATTACGTAGTCAACGACGAGACGTCCCCGTGAACAATAGCAGAATACCAATGTCTAGTAGCTTCCCTAATGGCATGTATCCCAGCATACAACAGTCCCTCGGTCCAATGGCTGAATCCTATAGGTAAGTCTATAGTCTGATCGTATATATTTTCTATACTATTATCATAGTTGCTTTATTCTTTCAAACAGTTTATTGCTGTTCTTGCTGTTGTTCTTCTTGGCATAAAGATTAAAGACATTAGTGAATAATCTTATATGAAACGGAAATTACTTACGCTAGGACTTTTGTACACATGTTATACTCGCTTAATATTTTATTATTTAATGGTGGCCATCTTGAGAAATCGGCCATTTTGTCGGCCATCTTGGATTTTTTTGGGTCATATCTCTAAAACTGTAATAGATAAATACGACATTATTTCGGCTTACATTGGTGGTCAGAATTTACTTCGTGGGATGTAGCCCGGTAGCCGGTCTTGTTTCATGTATGTCTCCGACTACCGATACCAACAACGCATGCTGGAACATCTTTGTTTGTGTATGACCTTCTGTCGCCTGTAGCCTACATAGACACTTTCAGTTTCAAGCTTTGTATGAGTTCATTAACACCAGACTATAATAGTCTACAGACAGTCCCCCATTTATCCAACAACAACCAAATGAGTCACCGATTTTACTTTCGAACTGCAATGGTCACTTTGTATGGATACCATATATAATTGCCACTACAGTTATGTATGGTTTACAACATCCTATACCGTCACCAATCAACTACAACTACAATGTAACAAACTACAACCAAATATCGCCGATTTCCTTCACGACTACCATGTTTCTCTGTATAAAATAACCGCGATTATATTGCTTGTCATAAGTTTACGAGATCCTGTTCTTCTTCCCACAGCGGCCTCCCAACTGTCCCCAACTACAACTACAATATAACCAACAACAACCTAATGTCGTCCAATCCCGCCTGTCTCCAGTCAACGGCTCCATCTTACTCTTGTATGCTCTCAGGTGAGAACTTTACATTTACGTAAATACTTTAAAAAAATTATTTACATAAGTATATACTCTAGGTGAAATTACAAAGGTGAAAAACGACGTTGATCTATATCATCTAAACAAGCCATGGGATGTTTACTGGTAAAAAAACCACACCATACTGAAACGTTGATTTGACCAATATTTGACCTAAACAGTGATCAAACAGTGAGTTAATCAACGAGTCAATCGATCGATCAATCAAACGACCAATCAATCAACCTGTCGCGGTAGACGCGCATAGATATAAATAACCCAACATAATGATAACGCAGGTCATAATGAGGGAGAAAATACCGTGAGTTTTTATTGATGTCTGAAGTCCTATACAAACTAGGTATCACTGTATTGTCTAATTCACTCTACTTCTAACCAACTGTCTTGATTGTTTGACTAAGCGAAACAACGGCGATACATACGACGTCATTAGAGTTGGATAAAGGAGCGATGTTGCAGATTGAAAGAATCATAATTAGAATAGAGACAATTTTCTAAGAGAAAGCATAACACTTCCCACTTTAAAGTGTCCTAGGATGCTTTAAAACTAGATGGTACAATGTGTCATAGTAGGCCTATACGTACATAATGGTGAATGTTACGTAATTGCATAATAATTCCGGTCTATACGTACATAATCACGAATGTTACGTAATTCCACAGTAATTCCACGATGTCTTCATGAGATACAACTTTCTTTGGGAAGTACTAGGATCAACTCGGATATGGGGCGGGTTAGAGTTTTCATGACTCCGTCTTTCCAGAAGTTTATGTCTACGACACGGATTTTGCCGTCTCTGCCGGGCAGTACGCGCGTGACTCTCCCGAGGGGCCACTGGTACTGCGGAGAGTCGTAGTGCTTAACGACTACGATGTCGTCCACGCTCAGATTTCTCTCTTCTTCAGTCCACTTGGTCCTAGCTTGTAGAGTCTGTATGTACTCTCTTCTCCATCTACACCAAAACTGGTCGGCTAGGTATTGGACTCTCTTCCACCGGCGTCTCCCGTATTGATCTTGTCGATCGTAGGTGCCGGGGATTGGTGTGAACGGACGAGTCTTCGTCGTCAACAACATCATGGGGGTGATCGGTTGGGGTTCGTCGATGTCGTTGCTGATTGCTGTAATGGGGCGCGAGTTCACGATGGCGCTCACCTCAGCCACAAAGGTCACCAGAAGCTCGTGTGTGAGTTGAGAACTCCCTAGGTCGTGAAGCATCGTGTTCAGAACACGACGGATCGTGAGGATCTGCCGTTCCCAAACTCCTCCAAAATGGGACGAATGTGGCGGGTTGAAGATCCACTCACAATTTTGTCCTGTGACGTATTTGGTAACCGACTCTTGGTTTATCTTCATGATTTCTTCGTCGATCTCGTTCTTAGCCCCTATGAAGTTCGATCCCCTGTCGCATCGCAGTATGCTAGCGGGACCGCGAATCGCGAAAAATCTGCGTAGAGCACACAAGAAGGCGCTTGTATCCATCGATTCTATCACCTCGATGTGGATGGATCTGCTTACAAGGCACGTGAATACCACGCACCATCTCTTGGACTCCAACGCACCGCCTCTCATCTTCCGAGTTGTGATTAGCCAAGGTCCGAAGATATCGAACCCCACATTGGTGAATGGAGCGCTGGGTTCGAGACGGTCAGGAGGTAGTTCAGCCATTTGTTGAGTGAGGGTACTGCCACGTACCCTACGACATTTTACACACGATCCTATAATCTGTGAGGATAAACTCTGTATTCCCATGATCCAAAACCCGGCACTACGTAGAGCCCCTTGAGTGATTACTCGGCCTTGGTGATGTACCTTCTCATGGTAGTACCGGAAGATGAGTTTCGTTATGTGTCTGTCTTTTGATAGGATAATCGGGTGTTTTTCGTCAAAGGATAGAGTCGAATGATCGATTCGTCCCCCTACCCGCAGAATTCCGTTTACGTCGAGGAATGAGTTCAGTTTATCTATCTTGGACGGTTTCTTGTGACCGTTCCCCTGCGCTGGAGGTACGTCGTCGTTAGATTCTTTTTGAGAACTCTTGATCAGCACCACTTCTGCTTGACGTAGTTCTGCGGCTGTCGGTTGACGAGG
>WNLI01110636.1:0-10490 GCA_025802215.1 Wirenia argentea
CTTTTAGCAATGTGTCTGTCACTTAGTTGTCTTGCTCCCACATAGACAAAATCCAATAAGCGTGTGTACCCTCTATATCTGTCACTTTGCATTAGTGGGTCGTGATAGGATGATCGGTACCTAATAGGTTTAGTGGGGCAGCATCCGATTTCGTGAATTCCGACTAAGTGGATGACGTGCAAGTGTTGCTCTGTACAGTATGTTGTTATTATGTTGTCACTGAAATTGTGTCACTAATCGCGTAAATGGGGCGAAGATTTGTGCCATCTGTAAATTCATGTCTATTCAGACACAACTTTTGTTACGTACTGTATGTCCCCTAAATTTGTATGACTTGATGTATGGAGCTTGCGACGTGGAACGCGTGGCGTCTCGGGCAAGTGTCGTCCACCCTATCCTCTCCGTGGCAGCGGCCAGTGCGTCGTCAACAAATGGTAGGTTTGTGTCCTCCGTGATTTGATCGGCCCAGCAGAGAGGTGGTCTTCCAACAGGTGCCAATATGTGGGTGGAGAAGACATCAATATATCACCAGCTTGCGTACCATAAGGCAGTCGGCAGACATGCCCGAATGCACCAAGACGGAGTTTGCCAATGGTTGTATCACATCTAAATTTTGATGCTATACATTTCATAAAACACAAGAGAGGTGATTAAACTGAAATATGTCAAATGTCAATCTAAACACACCCGGGTATAGAGTCGGGAATTTTTTTGTGGCAGTGCGGAAGAGGGCGAGGACGACCACATACTCGTTACAAGGACATTATCAAAGCTCTGACGGAACTATCTCTGGCGGCGCTTCGGGCATCAGTAAGGGACCGGGCGCAAGGAGGGCCATGATCATGAATATCACCAGAAGTCGTACGCAACTTGACAGCATGCAAAAGGTAACAAGGTGACTGTATTGCTATTTATGCTAAATATTCTGGTGAGATGACCCTATTGATTTATATTATTTTGATCTCCGCCTGATCACATAATTATAATTCTGCGAAATTGACGGTCAGAAAATCTTATTTCATGTGTGTTCCACTAACGCCAATTAAGATTCCTTGTACATTGATGTCAGAGGTCACAGATCGACCCATCTTATCTCTCAATCTGTATTCATGGTCAAAATGGAATGACCAGTAAATATCCACGCCCCAACATGCTACATTAGATCATAATGCACTCAATTTCCTAGTGATAAGAGATAGCTACATACAATTTATTTTATGGATAGTATGGCGAGTAAAGCCATTGACAGATCTGCAACCTGTGGTGAAGGGAATTGAATCGCACCAGTTTCAAAGCGGATTGGTCTGCATAGCAAATTTCCCTAACTAAGCTTGGCGAAATAGTGAAGCATATCTATCGATCTATCGATCAATTGTCATGATTGTTCATGACATTATTCTGCATAAGACTAACTCAGCAAAAAACCAACATTATAAAATCAATACGAGTTGATTCTGTTCGATCGATGTCACATTACTACACTAGCGAAATAATGCAAAGCGCTGTGAATTGAGATACTTTCTACCACGTCCTGCGGGTGTATGATAAGTGATCCACTATCTCCCGGGATATAGTTGGAAAAAGTGGATTAGATATAGTTCGCATCCCGAAACATAGAATGAGAAGTGTAGCAACAGCTACTGTACTATCTCCAAGCCGTAACATGCCGCGTACATGTTCCACTAATGCCTATTGAGATTTGCCGATAAGCGTGCCATTTCATCCCTAAATCATTGGTCCCAGCTTATCTATAATGAGGAGATTTGGGTGAGTCGCTGAGGGATTTCTTGTCTCGTTTATGTCCCATGAAGTCATCTATTATGGTTTATGTTTGCGTCGTGGGACATGTGGTGTGGCGTGGTGTGGCATGCGGTCTCGATTCACCGATTGTGATCTTTGTATCGCTATAACTGTGATAGCCAGTCACTGAAACACTGTCAATGAGTATAATCGTTGGACGTTGGTAGTTGCTTGAACGCATTCGTCATCTATTATGGTTTACGTTTGCGTCGTGGGACATGTGATGTGGCGTGGTGTGGCGTGGTGTGGCGTGGGGTCGCGATGCACAGATTGTGATCTGTTATTTGTCTCGTCATGACTGGGATAGCTAGTCACTGAAACACTGACAATAATCGTTGGTAGTTGGTGGAACACATTCATGTCTTCGTAATCTTCGTAATGGTTACAATGTCCAAAGTCCTAAGACACTCTAGCACATGTCATCTGTTATGGTTTACGTTTGCGTCATGGGACACGTGGTGTGGCGTGGTGTGGCGTCGCGATTCATGTATTGTGATCTTTTATTTGTCTCGCCATGACTGTGATAGCCAGCCACTGAAACACTGTTAATGAGTATAATCCTTGGTAGTTGCTTGAACGCATTCATGTCGTCCATTATGGTTTACGTTTGCATCGTGGTCTGCGCGTGTCGTGGGGCATGTGGTGTGGCGTCGTGGGGCATATGCTGTTATAGCCAGCCACTGAAACACTATTAATGAGTATAATCCTTGGTAGTTGCTTGAACGCATTCATGTCGTCCATTATGGTTTACGTTTGCGTCATGGGTCATGTGGTGTGGTGTGGTGGGATCGCGATTCACAGATTTTGTGTTGCCAGGACTGTGATAGCCAGCTACTGAAACGCTATCAATGACTATAATCGTTGGTAGTTGCAGGGATATATGATTTCTCGGTGTTCTGTGGGTGAGGGCACATTTCCATAGCTTATCAAGTCTGTAAAATTGGTACTGATCGCACATAAACACAGTTTGTGTATAGGTCGGGAAGTAAAGCCATGCATATAATTATTATAATTATATATTGAAAAGGAATCAGTACGTTGATGCCTTGCTCACGACTACCTTCGCATGGCCATGATGTAAGACCGACATTGGTAAAGCACTGTCAATGAGTATAATCGTTGGTAGTTGCTTGTCTTGTGGATCGCATATACATCATTTTTTTCTTTGCTGGTTACATCTTTTGGTACTCGTCCATGCGTATTTCAAACTTTCACGCATGTCCCCGTATGTATGATTTGTCACTATTCTGGCCACATACACAGTTCTGTGACCCACTCCAGTCCTATTGTCCAAAAGCAACTCAATCAAATGGTAACCGGGAAAGATCCATGCTCTCATCAATAGTACTGTAGACCTACTCAAATATTCGTACATAACAGTCAGGTCAAAAAGTAATGGACAGTTGAACTCGGTACTAATCTAATTAGTACAGTAATGAATACTAACGATCATTCTCGGAGTCGGCAATCAGCAATTTGGCGGGAAATATGGGTGTCAACGGCCGGTGTCCCACAAGGTGTTACGTGGCATAAATATTTAAACATCTGAGAAGCACTGCGATGGTGTTTTCTTATGAATGTCATTATTTTGAGACACTTGAGACACTTGTACATGGCAACGTGGACAGACGTGAAAGTGCGGTATACCAAATGCACATATTTATTTTATTTATTTATTTTACCGCATATAACGGGTTTCTACTTTCAACCAGTTTTTAGTTGCTTCTCAGCTTATATACTGCACTGCATCAATTGGCAGAATGATCTTAGTAAAGAGAATGTTCTGCATCAGGGCCGCACGCACATAGACGCATGTGCGTTAATCTTTTTGGCGTCCTGAGGGCCCCCTCTGATGTTCTGCTGGGCCCCTCGGGTCTAAACGAGCACGTTGACGCTCATTGATTGTCGATAATGCTGAATTTCGAGAAAAAAGTTAAATGTCAACAGTAGTATAAATTTATCGTAGTGAATGACAAATATCAGACATATTGAAGAGCTCAAATTTCTGCCCAAATACCCCCAAATCGCATCTCAAGAGCCACTAGAAGTAGAAAGTCTGGGGAGACCCCCCATACCCCCAGTGCACTGCATGCAGTGGGGCCTCGCTCGCTCGGCGCTCCGCGGATAATGTGCATCGACTATTTAGAGGCCTGGGAGCGGCCCTGTTCTGCATCCAAGAGATCCGACAAAACCCCTATTTTCGAAGTGAGGTTTCAACATCGCTGACTATTATAAATGTCACGGATGAGTGAGGGATCTACACAATTCTTTATGTGCATTGACTCATGGAAAGAAAGAATCTGCTTTAGTTGCAGTTACCAGTTATAATTTTGGGCATAGTCTTGTGGAAAAAAATACGGCACAAACTTTTTAAATTCTACACAAGAACGTCAAATTTGTTGAAACATTAACCTATCTTGGATCCAACGCCTTGACGCATTCGACATGTCGTGTCTCCGCCACCTCGAAAATGTGAAATGGTTCCAACACATACGCAATGATACCATCAGAAACCGCATGAAACCACCTCCAGCCTCTTCCATCATCACCCAACGACGACTCCGCTGGTTCGGGCATGTCCAATGCATGCTGCCTAACTGTGAACCCTCTTTGCTTTGCTCTATCAGTTTGTTCCAGCTAACATCGGCTGGAAATGTGGGAACACTCGGTGTCGCTGGCTTGACTGCGTTCGCCAAGACTTCGCAGTCAGCGACCTCCCACCTCATGAAGCCATTACCACTTCACTGAATCGTCCTGCCTGGCGCTCTATTGTTCACCGTGTGACCTCTACACGGCTGACCGGCAGGGGACCTAAGTCAAGTAGGTCATAGTCCGGTACGAATAATATGAAACCAGTGAAACTCTGAAAATCTGCTTATTCTTAAAAGGTTAATGACGATGATAGAACGGTATTTTAACAATGTAAATATATGAATTACATCTTATTTGTTGCAGTCCAAACAGAACCACGCAAGAGTTGCCAAGAGAATGTTTCTCATGATGACCATGATTGTGATGGTGTGCGGTGCGACAGCCAACACCCTCCCCACCATCCCAGCTACACCCGCCACCGTAACAACCACCCCTGTCAACACGACTGCCCGCACGACCAACCCAACAACCCCGTACCGACGGCTAATGAAAATTACGCAACTTACTGATGTGCAAACGGCTCTCAAAAACGAGATGAAAAGTGACCTGAAGAGACTAGAAAATCTTGTTAACGTGACAAAAACTGAAGTCCAGAATGATATGAAAGTACAAAACACCGCCATCGATTCAAAAATGACGCAAATGAAAACTCAACTTACTGATGTCCAAAGTTCCCAAACAGCTCTCAAAACCGAGATGAAACGTGACCTGAAGAGACTGGAAAATGTTGTTAATGTGACAATAACTGAAGTCCAGAAAGATATGACAGTACAAAACACCGCCGTCGATTTAAAAATGACGCAAATGAAAACCCAACTCACTGATGTCCAAAGTTCCCAAACAGCTCTCAAAACCGAGATGAAAAATGACCTGACGAGACTGGAAAATCTTGTTAAAGTGACAATGCATGGTAAGCTTTCCTTACAATTAACCCAACATTATTTTACTATCTTTATTTACCATGTAACTGTAAGCACTACTAATTTTAAATTGGTAGTTCACTAAGCTAGGGCAAGGAACACCATAAACATCACGAACCCCAAACGAATGGAACTTCCATTATAGAATTCTCGTTGTCACTTTCCTCCTCTGGTTTTAGAACATGTCCGTCACACTTTGCTACACAATTGGCGAGAAGGCCAGAGGAACATGAATTCTCTGGGGTACAGACTATGTGAGAGGGTCAAGTTAACCAGTTAATGTCACTCCTTTTTTACTTTACCACCATTCACACAACCACTCATCCCACCAACCCCCACTATGAATCATTCAAATCATTCACACAACCACCCACACAACCAGACTTTGACCATTAACTTAAATTACTTGACGCCTCTGGTGGCTATGATAAACTGAGACGGGAGGGATCAGTTAGGGTGATGTCGGTGGTTAGGGCCTTTTCAGTCTTCGCAACTCCCTCCCCTCCCACTAAGACAATGTTCTTCACTGATTTCTCTGAGATTTTATAATCCAACAGCCCACACCACCAAACCTATCAGCTATCCACCCACCCACACAATACCTGGCCCACCATGACACAGCCACCAACATACATAAGGATCACCCACACAACCAACCAACCACCCACACCACCATAACCCTACACAACCACCCCTTCCCCACACCACTAACACCACACTATTGTGGGCCTCGCGGTGTAGTGGTCAGTGCCGCGGATTTTCGCACAAGAAGTGGCTGGTTCGAACCCTGCAACACCAGGGATTTTTTCCCCAGGCTTTCCATCCGTCATTTGCGAGATTCCTGCATGGCAACATGGACATATTCTGAAAGTGCGGTATATAAATGGTAAAGATTCTATTTTTTCGCTATTCCCGGAATTCGACAGTGCCCTTTTTTGGCTTTACAGTATAATAATTTAGATATACAGTATAAATACACATATTTATTTTTTTATCAGAAACTGGTTGCTCATTTTAGTGATGTAGTTGAGGGGGTATGAATCGGTGCGTGCAAAATAGCAGCTGTAAAAGAACGGAAAGGATATGTTGATTGCAGAAATGCATTAGAGTAGCCTAAACACAGACGCAAGACATTTATGTTTTTCTCTATTTTTTGTGTCCATCGTTAATTGCAAAACATGTATGCTTAATGTTCGGGTTTGCTAATTGCTGTTCCCGAAAAATGAGAGTAGGCCTACCTACCCAATGACGTCACAGACTCGCAGACGTCACACATGATATACCCACATCGGAGAGCAAACCCCATAGCTTGTTTTACTGGATTTGTCCTCGATGTGTGTATCTACAGCTTAGCTAATTTATATCGCGTTGGAGAAAACAGGTGGTCAAGGATTGCAAATCACTGTGCCTCAAATCGACGAAGGATTATAAAAATCCCAAGTCTAAATGAGAAATCAGCGGAGAACATTGCTTGGGTGGGGGAAAAAGTTGCGAAAACTGAAAAACCCTAACCGACAACGCTTCCACTGATCCTCCCGTGCCTCATATTATCATTGACGTCAGAGCCTCGAGTCCAGGGTAGGTGAACCACATCGCACCAAGTTAATGGTCAGTCTGTGGTTCCCATAGCATGGATTCACCCAACTTTAAATGGCTACTGAGTTTTTGTAGTAACATGGAAATTTGAGTAATGTGTATTGCGATATCAAACATAAATAATATCATGATAACCTACCCCATAATAGTTACAGAACTATTTATCCTTCATAATGTGATGTAAGAATACAAATATCATTGTACCCATAATACTTACGGAACTATTTTCCCTTCAGAATGTGATGTAAGAATACAAAGTTCAAAGCGCAGCAACGGCTCCTTTATGTCTCCTGGTTTCCCACAATTTTTTCCGTTTGACGTCACATGTACATATATCATTGATGGAATGACGGATAGCAACAACAAAGAAAAAGTCGAAATATCTTTTACTGATTTTCAAATTCGCGGAAATAAACCAGGGTGAGTACCTACTGTATATTATTATTCTCCCATGTGTAATAAGATTAAGTTTATTACCCATGGTGTCATTGTCGTCAACTAGCCGTGTTAGACTGATAAAATAATAAGGTTCTTTGGGTGCCGACAATGACACTGATGAACACCCAGGATGACCGCTAAAGTCTAATTAAAGACTTATTTCTAAGCTGGTCCCTTACCCAAGCATGCTGGTACTCATTTTCTGACCCGTGTGAATAGGATGTCAGGCTGTGTTGGCCTCGGAGGTTGGTGGTCGATCGGCAGTCCCCTACCAATTTACTGACCGAGTTACACAGGAAAACATGCCAAGACAAGATTGCCGTGGCACGGGATTGAACCCCGGACCTCTGGATCTCTAGTCGAGCACTGCACCTCTGAGCTACTGCTCGAAATGATCTGGCTTTACTGTGTGTGATGCAGGGGAGATGATTTAGCTAGACAGCATTCATTTTTGTTATAAGGGAAGTAATCTGCACATTCTCCAGAAGGATATAATGTTTCATATATCGCAACATAGCCTATTAATTTATATCCACCTCCTTGTCAAAGGCATTTTGTTGGTGTCGTCTTGATTTGTGGTATACAATTGGTTATAAAGATAATACATGTAAACCCTGATTTCACTGTTGAGGTCGGGTCTCCGTAGCTCATTTGGTAGAGCATCAGTCCGGTTAACTGAAGGTCGTGGGTTCGGGTCCCGTCGGAGGCACTGATTTTTTTCAGCGAAATTTAATATAATTAATTATTTTAACCAATATGGCTTACTCCACCTTACATCCAGAGATTATAAAGTAAAGGTAAGGTGTAACATGTACAGCATGCCACATTTTAGGACCGCGCGATCCGCCAAATGTTGGTCTTACATCATGACCATGTGAGGGAAGACATGAGCAAAGCATCGAACGTACACTCGTACAGCAATGAGCATGCCATTAACAAAGTATAATTACAATAATTATATGCATTATGCATGGTTTATTTCCCGACCTATACATAACCTGTGTTTATGTACGATACATAACCTGTGTTTATGTACGATCAGTATCAATTTTACAGGCTTGGGAAACTGCGGCTAGGGAAATGTATGCTCACCCACAGAGCACCGAGAAATCACTCCGAATAATTGAATGACTGAACTATCCCCCGATACATATTGACCCAAGTTCAGACTACTCATAGCACTGCACCACAGTCAAGTATCAATGTCTGTCTATAGTAATATAGAAGCAGACACCTGTTTTACTATGTCAACAATGCAGTATATATTATTTGTTAGCAATTTATGCATAATTTACAGGGAGTGGAGTGGGAGGCCTACTAACAGGAGTCATGTTTTACACAGTCGGGTACCGTTGGTCATATCGCATCTATACCGTCCTAGCGGTCATCTTCAGCATCTTCTACATCATCGTTCAAATATTGCTCGAAGACACTAAGGACAACAACAATGGAAACTCGGAACAGACGAAATGTACATGTACAGATTCTAGCAATCCACAAGTCGGCGAAAGATGTACTTGTAAAGGTGGAAACTACAATGAAATAAACGGAGACATCTATGAAGCCATAAATCATTCACAAACATCTGAAGAACAACGTTTAACAAAAAAGAATAGTGATATCTATGAAACCATAAATGATTCACATACATGTGAACAACAATGTTTGACGAAAAACAACACAAAATCTCTTTTGGCGAAAGGAAAACCTGTATGTACACCTTACCAAACCTTTCAAAAACGCAACTCGTAGGCTTATTTAAAGAGTGAACTATAACTGAGCTACCAGTACAGTAAGCCTATAATTTGTGTCGTAATTTGGATCCATTGGTAAGTAAAAATATGCGCATGTTCTAGGTCCTATATTGATAGTATGGTCTAAACAGCACGAGGAGAGATTCACTAACGCAACCTACTAAAATTGATTAACAAGTGTGAAAAAGCAACTAGCTACATGTTAGAGGATCGTACTGGACAGTGGACAGCGCAAAAAATGTACGATGATAGTATTAGCATAGTTACAGTACATACAGTTAACTTAAATCTGATATATATTTACTGTTACTTTTTCTTACAATACATAATTTTAAACTATAGAAAGTTTTTCAATAATTACTACTCATTTGATACATTAATTATTAATAGCTAAAGAATCATGAGTTTACTGCACACGCATCTCGATGATACAACTTTCAAAATCTTCCCTGGCCTTTTTAAATCGAACCAAATATCTAAATATGTATAAAACATATATATTTTATGGTTTTCTTGCTCCTATTATAAACCAAATTGTCAAATGAAAAACCTTTGAAAAAATAATAATTTAAAATTAATTGTACAAAAATTCGGATCTACTGCGCTGCGCAGTGCGAATAAAGTTTTCCATTCTGTGGTGTCTTAAAATTTCATCTTATTTTCTCATTAAAAATTTTATTGTATACCATAATAACATATGTAGTTTATAACACCACATATTAATATGTACACCAAGTACATACAAAAATTATATTGGATTTCTTGTCTGCAAACTGCCACTGTATTTGAATTAGTAAGGTATATAGTATAATTTGTACAGATCATAAGTTGTGTCATATGTATAAATGTCATAACTATAAATACTAAAAAAAATTCATACCTGTGACTTGGCAAATTCGATGACGTTAAAGCTGACGTTGTTGAGTAAAGCGAGAGAGTAGGCCGAGAGCATGGCTTCTGGTGTTTTCCACATCATGTCCTGTGTAACAAAAAAACATAATGTTTTGTTTGTAATCATAAGCATATTGTATAATACACATAATATAATTATGGATATATCCATACAGCAAACATCCCACTTGTCCAACAACGAAAATAATTTCTAAGTGAAAACTGAAATTATATCCATGATATTTTACTGTAAGACACGAAAAATGGGGTGAGGATGTCAACCTATGTACAACAGTAAATAATGGTACGATTTGGTACCACTGCACAGTGTTGCATTTAGGCATATTTTTGGCAAAAAATATATACCCTGTTCTTAAAATGATTACAACAGGGAAAATTGAGGTAGAGAGCTCATGTAACATCATTACATGTATACTTG
>WNLI01110747.1:0-10488 GCA_025802215.1 Wirenia argentea
GAATATGGGATAGTATTTTCCCTCAGCCGTATGTATTTCCCTCGGCCTACGGCCTCGGGAAATACAAACGGCTTCGGAAAAAATACTATCCCATATTCACACCTAAAATGAAGAATAACTAATAATATTTTTTCAATATTACAATTTGTTGTGTTTATTATCTCCCTTGACAGCAGGAAGTAGTATTATTATGACGGATTATTGCCGACTTGGAATACGGAAGTAGTAATATAACTACATTGCCGAATTTCCGGCCCGCGTGGCTATTACACCCACAGCATATACATAACGACAGTACCGGGTATATTCTGCGAGAGAACAAAAACACTGACACGGTCTCCAGAAAGACGCTCAGGTTCTTCTCAAGTAATTCCCAGATCATCCAACAGTATCGACGTATGACTAAACATGAATAGGTATCTCGCTGGGCATACTTACTAGTCTATACTTAGCCTAATTAATTGTACATAAGTCTTAGGTACATGATAATTATATTCTATGAAAGCTGATCGAACCTGCTATGTAATGTGATCTGTTGAATTATGCATATTGTGTATACCTGACGTGATAGGAAATTTCGTGGGCTTCCGTAAATGACTATCTTTGCCGTGTTTTGGTTCACGCCAACGTGTTTCATGTTTGTGTAGGTCTAGCTACGTTAGAGACGGTATATATATTTTACAACGCTTTACTATTGGGATAATTGCGATGTTTCTTAACATGTTTCCGAATACTTATAATTCTTTATAATCGAAGCGGCTAGTGTACACCTATGTATAAAGTTCTAGAAAAAGACGCTAACCGAATATACCCGGGGATACAGTATACCGGCAATTACGATATTAGTTATGTGGCAGACCGTTAGGGGTTAGACATGCGTTATGTATAGACATGGGCGGAAATTGCGACGACAACGGCCCGTCATACTTGACGGCGAGTGGACATGCTTGTTAGTTACAGCGATACTAGCTCATATACCACATTATACTTCATTATAATATAATCACTATTTTGTTACTACAGTTTCTGACTGGGGCTCCTTGTTCCACTGTGAAATACCAAAACGACATAGACGTGAGAACACACAGGAGTGATACACACATTACAGTAGGCCTACATGGGGACATCATCGAGTTTTATATACCTGTGGTATGATGTCTATGGGGGACATACGTAAGGGAAATTGCGTATATAGGAAAACCTGAACGCAATATAAATACTCGAGCACACGGATGAAAATTAAACTTCAGTAGAAAAAAACACACAGGAGAAATATACAACGTAACAACGATAGACATTCTCGCGTGCGTATTACTATTATTATACTCTACTACATTGTATTCTGCCACACGCAATAGGTTAATCTAGGTAAATTGAATTTAAATATACCCGTATCCAGTTTACCGAATTGCGGTTATGCCAAATCCATTTAATAAGAACAAAATGTCGCGAATGTCTATTAGAGTATAATCTATTTTAAAATCAATGTTCGTTTGCAATATCAACAATAATATTGATATAAATCTGGCGACACTTTGCACAAATTTGTTGGCAATGCTTCGAACACGCACTTATAAACTACTTACTTAGTAATGCGGCTTGAATGCGCTAAAACCGTACGGTGCCTTATCTTGGATAGGCTAAGTAAATTATGTAAAGCTCGTATACAAATAATATCGCATAAGTAACTTTCCATGTATATAAATACCCGCAACATAAGGATCAATATTATTTTAATCTCTCGTGTTCTTGTAATGTAACATAATAACTGTTGTGTATTGTTCAGTCTGGGGTGGATACCCATGGGATAGTAGGCCTACGGTAGGCCCTACCGTGGCGCCTCGAAGCCTATCGTATCTGTCGTGGAGGCCGCTTCGTGTGACTTGCTCTCGTAATATTATACTATTCTTAATCGCAATTGGATAAACAAATATGCATTGGCGTATATCTTTTATGATGCACCTCTAACTTTCTGTCTTGTAAATATTTACTTAATCAAGTGCTATTATGCTTTCCCATTACATTAATAACAGGTCGTTTGAAATATTAAATACCAAATGCCATGCATGCATTTGACCATATATTCCTAGACTTCCGGTATTGGCTGGTCATATACCTCGATAGTTGACGACCAAACAACGTTGAAACTACTGCGTTGGCCACACATAAGCAGTTAGCACGTATTTCGATATACGTTTAAGTTAGAGGGAGTAACTCTGTGAGGCATAATAATTATAGAGAGTATCCACACACGCATCAAATGTCAAGGAGCTCTTTGGTCGTCCTTGACGGCAGACAGATTCTCATTAACTAAAGTGCAAGCAATCGTGGGGTACTCAAGTCATTTAGGGCAGCTGATGCGTGATGAAATAACCAACTATACACATACTCTCACATAATACGGTCTACGGGGGTGATTCTCAAAAAGTATCCTCGAAGCATAAAGCTGTAACGACTGAAATTGTAGGTTAATAAATCAGTTTTATACGCGCAAACAAATGACCACACATCCTCTCCAAAACGCCCCAAAACTAGCGAATTGCTCCCAGAAATCATACACCAGCAGTTTTTTTGTGAAAGCCTCTAAAACGACAGTTACAAGCCAACAATCTAAAGACTATACGTACCGTACGATCATTATCGATGTTATTATAGGCTAAAGTTTAAACATCAAACATAGCGATTTCACAAATAAAACACACAATGCAATTAAAATGGACATTTTCAAAGGGATGCTGTCAATGCAATGGCTATCTGCAGTTAAAGCTCACACGTGGCGAAGGATCATTACGACATTTTCACAATGACATTTTTTTGTTCGTGTTGGCTCGTGTACTTGAGGGACTGAGCAGAAAATTGAGCTATGCCACATTTTACGAAATGGAGAAAAGACACTTTGAATAAAAGATAGACAAAACCCTTCTGTAAAATTAGCTTATTTTACATATAACCGATTTTCTCGTAAAAGTCTGATGTTACTTTGAGGAAATCGCAAATGTTGAGCTTTTTTACGAAGACGATGACTTGTCCTTTGCTATGGTATATCACTTGAGTAGCAGTCTATAACTTTAGTTACAGCTCTGTTCTTCAAGGGTACCTATTTTTTTAGAGTCACTCTGTCTACCGACGGTAGGTACCAAGCTGTCGTCTACTACGTGTTGTGTGACGGTAATTTGATTGGAAATCCAAGGGCGGTGAGGGGCGACGCCGGCGTTGTTAATTTGATACGTCTAGTAGGAATGTATAGCCTGGTGGTCACCATGTATACATACGCGAGTGTTGCTGTAGCCTACGACACAGTGCAGATTCCTTCTAATGACCAGTCTCTCGTCATTGTACAAGTATGACCATAGCAATTGGATAGGCTGAACAAATTTCCATGTAACCGCTATGATACACCAAAACTTCAGATCAAACCGAAATTGTGTCTCATCTAAAGGTCCGATGTCATACAACACTAACGCGTGCCAATGGTGATAGTGGAACTCATTAATTTGAGAAAAGTTAATAATTTGTGGCAGAATGAATGCGAGATCTCCCCGCTGAATACAGTTGATTACCCACCGCGCGGTGTAGCTTACATGGTCGCTTGTAGATTGCTACATTAGGTGACCATGCGTGGTCAAGGGAAATCCTGTCCATCGTCAATACGACCTCCGCCGCCTCCGCGGGGAATAGAATCCCAAATTGACATTCTAGACTGACTTATCTCACTCTACGTCGCGTTTGTTTGACCACTGTACATAATTCTGGTAAATACATTGCCTATACCAAAATACGTACATGGCGTTGGACATTTTTAACTGACATTGTGGTATTATAGCCTATATGATATTTTTCATGATTGGAGTTAACCAGATGAACACACCAAAATAACGTCAGGTTGTTACCTCTACCCCACCCAACCCAAACAAACACTCCATTTAACAAAAAACCATCCAACCAACGTAAGACAAGCTCATCCATCAGAAAGAATGATCGGCAGACCATAAGTCGATGGCAAGTGATAGCCCCTATGCCAACTTTTTGGTCCATCTTACATTTAATCCTTCATTCTTATTATGCCTAGTGAATCCTTGACATTTGGATCTCGGATATTCCCATTCATTTCGTGAACACGTTTGATCTAATTTGACACACATTGGCCACTGTTATATTCATAAAATGATCAACCAATGCAAAATTGCAAACGCACAGGAGCAAAGTTTGGTGGGAATTTCCCATCACCGGTCACGAGACCTTGATTGACCCCTATATTCAACTGACTGTTATTGTGGACCACATGGAGTACGTGTCTATAGGCCTATTTTCCCTGTTATGTTCGTGGGTTCGTGACTACCCTCTCAATGTGGCATCATACCATACTTTAGGTCACATACCAGCCATTACTATCCTCTTGATATATACCGATAATAGACTATTCCATACAAATTTCACCAGGTAATAACCTCCCAGACTTAGTTATGTCCATTCTTCTACATTATCGGTAGTTATTATGTCACTGTGAATAGTCGTTATGGGTGTATTATTCATATATGCAGCGGTCATGGAAGCTCCCTCGCAGTTATAGCTACCGTAAATGGCAATATCTCGGTAATCTCGCCAATAACGCGATGTTGTGCGACACTGCCCCAGGCATTGCCGAAACCCGCGCTGCTCTACCCACGCGGTAACTTCCCGGTAAGCCAATAAGAAGGTTCCTCATAAGGATAATGTCATTACAGATTAGCTATTTATGGCTGGAGTGCCATCGAGTAATATTGCCCCAAGTATTGTGTAATAATATGATGAGGAGATTGTGTAATGCAAGACGTCTAACGACATAGGCTAATGTTCGATTATGTTCTGTTCATATAATGTGTAGTGTGAATCCTCGACATTTTCGGATATATCATATAAAATATTGACGATAAGAATTATTATTAGGCTATGTCTATAAATCCCCCAATGACACACTGCACTGTAGGGAATATGTTTTTTACGGGTAACTGTTGTTGCTGTTCTTCTCCTTCTTCCTCTTCTTCTTGTTATTGTTGTTGTTGTTGTTTGTCAAGTTTATGCATAGACTAAACAGTTACTATGCATGGTCTGTTGCAGCACGCCGTGTTTCTACGCGTTCAGAGTGGTACAGCCAGCCATGTCATGTATATATATATGTGCTTAAGGTATACATTTTGTAGTATTTTCCGAGTGGATAAATTGTTAAATGCAAAAATCGCATATGTATGTGTATATATAATGGAACCGACGTATAATGTATCGTGCAGACTAGTCAAAGTCTTCGGTACAGGATATATAATTATTCATACGTGTCGTACAAACTTCTTGCAAGAGAACCCGGAGGCTGACTTCGCTTGGGTGGTTCTATGAATATCATCATCGCGTTGGATACATTATTATCACTTTGGTTCAACACTAAATTTGATGGTAGGCTATAATATTTATGCAACCAGTTCATGTAATCTTCTGAAATGTGCGTCTTGTAGTCTAGGTTATACTTTCCATGGAGCTTTTAACACTTTAAATGCTACAGCATTATGTATAACTAAATCCGAGTTTCAAGTAAACATAATCTCGATCGGAACCATTGTACAAATGTAAATTTACTTATTATATCCTATAATTATGTTACACAATTATGAGTGATTACGGTAATATGCTTACCTGTACGGTATAGGAAATTGTCATTACTGATCCATTATTTGTATGTATAGGTCTACACATCTAGAGAGAAACTATCAATACAATACGCTCCATACCAATACGTGTCTACGTGCGCAGTTTACGAACTCTCATTTTGTTTGTCCAATATGAAATGTTCGTACAATGTTGGTAGTTACTTAGGCTACACACAACAGTGGAATATATTAATATGTCACCATATACATAGGTACGTATCACAAACCGACAGCTTAAGCCGCATAATGTGATAGCATATATTAGCAGGGTCACCGTACTAATCCGTGAGGGCTGATTACCATGACAAAGCGTGTGGTATATACCGAGGCTACGAATGTTGGCAGTGGTATATATGCTGTGGAACAGGGACGGTTCTAATCTGTTTGTCACCCTTCCTTGTCCACACACAAACTAATGTGACGGTCGTGATTTTCGACGAGTTTTCGCCCAGGTAATTCCTAGTATAAATTAGGAGGGTCAATGGAAGTGTGTAGTTTATGGTATAGTCTACTTCAACATACGATGCACGTGGGCTGGCAATATTATGGCTCTAATCCTATAGGTAACTATAGATTGCGATTTAAAATTAACCATAATACCAGATACAATTATAATTCGTACACACAAATGTCACACATATACACTGTACGTATGTATGTAGTAATAGCACGGTAGTTGGTTAGACGTAGGCTACTATAGGCCGGTGGTATGGCTCAAAAGATGCGGTTATGTTGGATGCACGGCACGCGATTTTGGTGCAAAGTACCTATTGTTTTTCGTCCCGAGTCGGGACTTGAACCTGAGAGTCTGGACCTCTCGCACGGGCGTCCAATTACATAATGGTTGAGGAAGCCCGAGTGACACTGAAACGTAGGCAGGTAGCCTAAATCAGATAAATATACGAACATACCAACTGTAAACGCACAGATAATATCGTGATAAATAGTATAGACACGTAAAAATACACACGTGAGAAATACACACATGAGAAATACTCACGTGTGAAATACACATGAGAAATACACTAATGGGATATGTACATGATAAATACACACAGGAGACATACACACATGAGAAAATTAATGCCCACATGAGAAAATACTCATGATTAGATGCAAACATGATGTGTAAATGTACAATATTTTATGCATTGACTATTTAGACGTAATAGATAACTAAGGGAGGTAATAATCGTAATAAAATATATCGATTATGTTGGTCATTAGACGTACATGTATACATCCCTACTATAATAGTAGTACGTACATAGTTACACCATAGTTTACCGTTGGACACGGCCTGATGTCTCAGGCCGGAAATTTATCGTGTTTAACGAGGGCGCTTCGATTTTCTACCACGATCGACAATATTTAATGCCAAATTAACGCATTCATCTCATGGCCTTGTAGCGTAATGGTTAAGCTCGCAGTCAACGGCCCGAGTTCAATCGCCGACTGCGTCGATTTTTTTGGTTAAATTGAAGAGCAACTTAGAGCATGAAAATTGTCTAAGTCCGCAAATCACGGTATATTAGTACTGCGATTGCCGTGGGACTTGGGGATTTGTCCCACGGTCACGTGCCACGAATTGACCAATGAAAATTCCTGTATCAAAATGATCGTGGTAGAATTCGGCTTATCAAATTTTAAGAAATTCAACAATCTATAAAATGACAAAATTTGAATTGGAAAAAAATTGTCATGCAAAAATCGAAGCTTATATACAAACTTCAAGAACATTCAAAAATGGAGTGTATATAATTCTAATATCAACCTGGCAAAATTTTACAAAAATATCACCAATCATATACCTGTATTAATTTTCGTGTGAATGATTCGATAGGTTGTGTATCGCATGCAATATTTTGTCAAAATGACATGATTTTACCGGAAATTTGTTATGTACTGTTATTTCATGTTCTATGAAAAGGGAGATAATATTTGCTCAATTCAGCTAATCGTAAATTTTTTTGAAATAGATACAACCGTTCTTGAGTTTTTCTTAGATATTGCCCTGAAATAGTAAGGACTATGACTGTTTTAAATTCATTTTTCATTAACCTCTACTCTTACAGACTAAACAGTTTTTTGTGTCTCCTGGAAAATAATTCTACATGTCAACTAAATCAGACATGTTCAATGACAACGGTCTGTACATCTGTCGAGTTGTCATCTGGCACCTCAAACTGTATGACTGTACCATCCGTATCAGTGACAAGATACTCCCCATGGTCCCCTACCTGTAGTACTGGGTACACTACAGAGTCCTTGGGCAAGGCATCTGTTTCGGTTTCGATGAATTCTTCGCAAATAATATCACTGCTAACCTGCGTATACTGGACGTTGTCTTGTTCTTGTAGAACTAAATCCATTGTATCTAAGGTGATGGGGTGATTAGGGAATGAAATACGACTTTTGTTGTTTTTCCGCTGGATTTTTTCTGCCGATGACGGATCCATTTGGATTTTGTGCAAAAACCACATGTGGTTTTCCATGTATTCTTTACGTTTCGATTGAAACATACATTCAGGACAGGTGAATGGTTTTTTGTTGCCGTGAACCTCTGTAGTGTGTCGTTTTAAATTTTGCTTCATATCAAAAACCTTCGGGCAAACGGTACATGGGAAATGGCCCTTATTGCGAGCGGAACGGCACGGTGGTTTAACCGGCGGTTCGGTTACGTTTGTCACAACAACTGGTTGTTTGTCGCATAATCCGCCGATCTCATGCTCTTGTAAAAGATGGGCAGCAAATTTATTTTTATCCGTATCACGGAAATCACATCGAAAACAAGCGAATTCTCTATCATTCGGATGGAAGCGCGCGATGTGACGCTGGAACTTAACCCTCGTGAAGAATAATTTACCACATTCGACACAAAGATGATGGTCTTTAATCGGTTTACACATGGACCCGTGATCTAGTTTGTTTGTATCTGTTGGGATATACGGGATCCGTAGCTTTTTACCGGTACATTCCAAGTCCATGCCAAGATCGGGATGTTTACGGTCGTGTAACTTACGGTGTATATCGAGTGTCGCTTGCGTTTTATACAACGACCCACATAAATCACACGGGAATGAACGAGTGTTTAAATGGTTCAACGAATGTTTCTTAACCTCCCATCTCCAACGAAACTTTTTGTGACAAGTTGAGCAAGAATAGCGATACGACGCTTTCTCGTGCCAATGTATCTTCTTGTGTATGTAAAGTAGACTCTTCGTCTCAAATTCTTTATTACAAAAAGAACACGGAAATAGTCCGTTTTCAGGCCGGAGAAGATGAACATTATGACGATGATCTCTAAGAGTTCGGAAAGTTGGGGCAACAAAACCACATGTTGGGCAAGTCTTTTTACGTTCAGGTTCCTTCGGTATTTTTTGTGCACGTTTATTGGTTTTATCTACAATTTTTGTAGATTTATTATCGGATTTAACATCTGGTTCAATATCAACAAACGTAACCGTTTTATCCGTCACCTGAACATCATCTATTGTGTTAGTAAATCGGTTACAAAACCTCATAATTTCGTGAATTTCCAACAATTTTGCGAGTTGTGAGATCTGATCGACGTTATCGTGTGAAATTATAATATCTCCAGTGTAAACATACTCCACGATCCTTTTCAATGCGTCGTAATACTGGTCACGATCTGGTTGTGCTACCGCGTCAATATTCATGTCGATGATCTGGTTTGTTATGACGTGGGGGGCTTCCGATTGGTCACTCTTGCTTTGGTCGTCAGCGGTTTCATCGCCTACTCCTGAAACAGTTAATATATTAAATGTGAGATGTTTTAGTAATTTGACTGAATATGATATCACGCAATGAGTTAGTTAGTAACTGCAATTACTGCATGCACAATAGATCATCATCAACATCTAAGCCACGACAAATTCATGCTATTAACAGTTACAGCACGGGGCCGAAATTGTAGTAGGTTACGGTTTGTTCTATAACTTCTATTGTTCTGATATACAGGTAGATTGTGTGAAACAACGTGATATGAAAAACGCGTCTCTGACCATTGACCATTACAATGTTATCATAGAAACGCCGCTGAAACGGTGTGCTAAACAACTGGAAACCCCTGGTATCAACAGACTGAATGCACTGAAACGATCAGAATCAGACAATGGTGTGTGTGTTTGTGTGTCGGACGCATAATCTCACTCTAACTCATAGGATGTTGCCTTGAGTATTATTGTGAGTATTGCTGTGAGTTGGTGGAGAAACCAGAACTCACCAAGAAAACCACTGGATATGGGGACAGGGGAGGATATTTATTTGACCATGACTCGGAGACAGCGGGAAGAAACCAGCGGTATTCCTACGTAAACTACCCAGTCTCCAGGTGGCAGCCGCACAAATTATGCATAAACTGAAATTAATAATTTGCAACTCTTCGTTTACGGACATTAATGCGTGAGCACTCAGCACCCGAATAAAATAGATACACTGTCACGTGACTGGCGGCTCAACGTTTAGAAGCACAGACAAATTCTGAGGAATTCTGAGGAATTCCGAGGAAAAGTGTGACAATACTCTAGCAAAGAGGACTACACTATACAAATCAGAATACACGAAAGTCTGAGTAATTCCGTTCCGGAGCTAAAGTAGTTGACGCATGAATTATTGAAGGGAGATAATCCATGTTTACTTAATTTTCATCTTTTTAAATTCCACACTAAAACTATAGGGAAAATTAACGATTTTATCAGGGAATTAAAAGTCATTAAAGGAATTGTACGGGATTTTGTCATGGCACAAGGTAATACACTATGCATTGTTTGGTTTCTAGTCTGTACGT
>WNLI01110969.1:0-10483 GCA_025802215.1 Wirenia argentea
CCTCACACTACAGTCTGACGCTCTACAGTTGGGCTACTCTCGTGACCTCACACTACAGTCTGACGCTCTACAGTTGGGCTACTCTCGTGACCTCACACTACAGTCTGACGCTCTACAGTTGGCCTACTCTCGGGACCTCTCCCACTACAGTCTGACGCTCTACAGTTGCGCTACTCTCGGGACGTCTCATACTCCAGTCTGACGCTCTACAGTTGGGCTACTCTCGGGACCTCTCCCACTACAGTCTGACGCTCTACAGTTGGCCTACTCTCGGGACCTCTACCACTTCAGTCTGACGCTCTACAGTTGTGCCACAGCCAATACCTCACTAACACTATACACTATAGTATACAATATATGACAGATCCAAACTATACCCACAGTATTGACATATGTATCACATTAGTATTATTGATCCATCATTCCAGGCCTTTACAATGAAATATGGAGAGATAAAAATATGTACAAAGTATTATGATTTACATGGATGATCGAGCAGATAGCTTAGCTGGGAGCGCGTGTACTCTGCAATCAGAATGTACTGGGTTCAAACATGACCACGTTGATGCGATGGGTCGTGGGTTCAATTCTCAAACTGGGCTATCCATGTCCTTGCGCAAGTTCAATTCCTGAGTTGAACTTGAGCTAAAATCAGTTTGTACTCTAGGCCTAAGTGGTAGATTTCTGTAACTTTCCATCAACAGTCTGGAGGACATCTGATTTGTAATCAGGAGAATCATGGATACATGTAGTGAGTCTTATTCTAGTAGGAATAAAATATACTCAACATTAAAAACGGACCCCCCTATTATAATAGGAATTATATATGGTATGGAATGGAACATGGTATGGTGGGTGTATTGTTTGGTGTGGTGTATGTATGGTATGATGGGTGTATATTATGGTGTGTGTATGGTATTGTGGGTATACATAATGGTATGCATGGTGAGTGTTTGGTATGGTGGGTTTATGGCGCATGGTATGGTGGCCCTATATGATTGGTGTATGATATGGTGGGTATATGGTACGGTAGGTGTATGGTATGGTGGGTGTATGATATGGTAGCTGGCTCAATCTGCATAGTATGGCGTGGATGACACATGCGATCATTGGCATGGTGGGTGTATGGTGTTGTGTGGGTGTATGGTGTGGGCATATGGTATGGTGGCATACACCATCCAATCCATGTACCTACCATACCATACACCCATATCCTCCTGCCACCATACCATACCCACATACACACCATGCCATACTCCCACCATGCATACCATATACCCGCATACCATACATACACTATACCACCATCCATACACTTACTACATCATGTGCCATTCCATGCCTTATATAAATCCCATTATAATAGGTGGTCCGTTTTTAATGTTTTTAATGTTTATTACAATAAATATCAGATCTATTATATCTAACCATACCATTAGTGGACTGTATCTGCCGATTGCACCGACTTTGTTGAACTGGTTGAATATGATGGCCGTGCCTTCGGAGGCCGCAAAGAGTTCTACTAAATGTGGGATCTTGAATCGGGTGACGAAATCTCTCCAAATATCCTTCCTTAACCCGTTTCCGAGGGCGCGTTTTATCGAGTGTTTGCCATCCAACTCATTCTGCAAAATTTAGAAATATCATCGTGAACAAAAATTCTTCTGACGCATTGTCGGTTTTCATTTGAAAAGATATAACTAAATTAGGGCGATAGTCACAAAAATCTTATTTGACTTTTTGACAAATATTCGTATATTGCCTCTAATTACAATTCTTACTTTGTTGATTTCTCGATACTATGAATTCATTAATTTTAATATTATTACTTGAAATATTTTTTTCACACTTTTCATACCAAAATATTAAAAGTATACAGTATTCAGAAAAAAATTGATTTACATCGATTTTTTCCAGTGAACACATATGAAACATATACTGAAGATATCAAAGCATAATGATATCTCCACTTGACTTTTAGAACACAGCATATAATTATAGCTATGCGTCAAATGTGGGTTTAGAAAATTCTAAAAAGAAAACACATTTCTTAAAACAAGATTATTTTTCACTAATGATGATGTCATGATGATGTAAATTAATAGGGGTCCCCTCTCTGAGTGGATGATGGCTTACATTATACATTGCCTTCCCTATTAATAATCTGATAAAAAAACTACCTAGAAAATATTTTATTTCCCAAATGAATAACATATTTTCTTGTTTTAAGAAGCATTTAAGAAACCATATAAGAAAATACAGTACAAAAACTATTTTTGGCAGTGTACTATTTTTGGCAGTGTACTGAGTTGGAATTTCTATATGTGTGCTTGGATGGTGTTTACTAATAGTGATACAGAAAAAAATATGGTAATTACAATATGCCTAGCAGATCAAAGATACATCTTATATCTATCCATAATATACGAACGGGAGGTTGAGCGAGCAGATAACGGCACAGTTCCCCTATGTACTGTATGATGGTTACATTATGTCGTCGACAGTCATCCCAGTATTCAGATGCGGAAAATTTGGTCTTGATCACAGCTGTCGCGCCTGACACACAAAATACAATTGGAAGATTTTTAATGTAGATACTGGCTACAATGGTTTACATTATACAGTGATAGCTTCAGGTACTGAAATCGTGAAAAGTGGTTATAGTTAGTGTACAGGCGGTTATTTTCACAAGCATTAATTTTTGCATTTAGCGTATTACTGTATACTTAATTTTACCAATTTTAATTTTCATCGATTTAGATGTAATGTATTTACAAATGCATGTATGTATGCAGGATTTTTGTAACTTTTAACATGCCATGTTGGAAATGAAAATTCTCTACGCATAGATGATACAAATGCTTAAATGCACAAATATTTCAACAATACTACCAATAAAACATTGCGGGTAACTTAAGTTTAGTATAGCGTATGCGTTCTGAATTTGAGTATGTTTTGTTAAACTTATATTTAATTTGTAATCAGAAGATCCTGGGTTCGAACTCTGGCAGTCCTTATACGACTGGTTGTGGATTCACTTTCCAAACTGGGCTATCCGTGTCCTTGGCCAAGGTGGCATAAGCACAGCTACAGGTTTCCTACATAAATGGTTTGGAGTATTGTGTTGCAAGAAGCAGTTGTCACTAAAATGGCTGTTTGTCACAAGTTCCTCCACCGCCTTTGAGACACAGTAAAAAGGCGAAATCAGAACCCACCTCAACATTTTATTTTTATTATATACAGTATATACTTATATGTTTGGATCGTGGTGGCGGAACGGTGTAAGGTGGTGGTATGCTGATAAACTAATCACGATCCTAGGCAGCAACAGTGCATGGGTTCAATCCCCGCATTTGATGTCAATTTACGTACACTCAGAAATTAAAGTTGAGAAATTGAGTCTTTACTAAGAACTTGAGAATTTGAGTCTTTACTCCATTAGGCCTACTAGCCAGGCAGCCACATGAGAGTTGGAAAGTAACCTGTGACAGACTAGTGTCCTATCCAGGCGGTACAGTGTGGCTTCAGCTGTATACACATTGCATTGGTTCGCTTTGCACTACAAACCAGGAAAAGCACCGGATTCTATTAGTCACTTCAGAGACTACGAAGGAACTACTTTACATATTATTATAGTATGTCTTACCATGGACTATGACAGAGAAAAGACCAACAGCCATGGGAGCAGAGTGGTATAGAGGCATGGTGATGTATGTATAGAGTGGTATAGGTGATGTACATAATTATACTGTAGTAGCCTTACCATGGACAATGACAGAGAAAAGACCAACAGCCATTGGGGCAGAGTGGTATAGAGGCATGGTGATGTACACCACATCTGAGGTGTCCATTTTCCCTGAGAACTCCATCACGCCAGCTCCTAGAACACACTTGATCTGAGTCTGCACAGACGCCTTCGGTAGACCTGCCATATTTGCATTAATGACTTCTAGTTTGTGAAAAATTTGAGGATGAAATGATATATATCAATGATCGTTATGAGCAAAAAATGTCATAACCACCAAGTTGTCCTATCCGAGGCTGTTATTGTTGCCTCCTTCATAGAATAGTAGATTCCACAGCTCCCTAGAATCATGTCCACCCATCTGGTTCGAGGGAGGCCCGGAGACACCAGTCCTGGTGACCAGGATCCGCTATGTACTCATCCTTAACATGTGTACAGTGTTCAAGTAATCAAAGTTGAGCACACTGAACTCAGTTGCCTTACGAAGAAGTTGAAGAACATCCTCTGTTCTAACATGATCGCACCAAGTGATGCCCCAGATGCATCACAAGCAATATTAACAACTTTGGACAATATCAACCTTATGTACGGTAGTACACAGTTTGAAGCAACCAGGGCCCATGCCATGTTTCCGCTCCGTACAAGAATGAACTAATGACAACTTACACTTAATGCCACCAAGAGATGTGTCCCATGACAATTCAAGCAGGAGCAGGAGGTTCAGTAAAATTGCATACCTGCGGTCCTGCACTTCAATCTTGATAGCAACATTAGGTGACCAAAATACGAATAACTCGACTCTCTCAAGAAGAACTTCAGAAGTTGACTATCATCTCCTCAATAAGGGTGTATGGTCCAAAGCTGAACGATTAACTGATCTGACTGGTTCATCTTCTTCCACTAACTTGCTCAGTTACATACAAAATTTAAAAAAGGTTCAAATGAGATTCTTACCTGTGGTGCCTGAGGTGAAGATGTAACACATGATGTCATGCTGGTTGATGGGTTGACGCCACTCCTTGGGGGTGGGAGAGGACGGCGCAGTAGCCATTGCTTGAGTTAGTGACACATATGTTGGTGATAGTGGTGCGCCATGATTGACACCGGCTGCTCTCAGTGATGGTTGTGATATGGATGTAAGTTTTGTGTTTTGATTAGTTACAGGACATGTCTGTATTGGTGAAGAAACTCCTGAAATTTCTTGTCCGATAGATTGCTGACAATGTTGGGCGACTCGATTCGTTTCATTGTGTGTCACTATGTTTGATTGGCTGCTAGTATTGTAAGATTGGTAGTTGTAAGTTTGTGCGTTCATTTGTTGATTATTTAATGTGTTTGGTTCACTATGTGTGTGTACTTGGCGTGGTTGCGAGGTAGTTGTATTTGGTTGGTCATTACGTGAGCTGAGTTTATCACCGTGAGAGTTGTTCACATCGACAGGTAAATGTTCAGTGTGATTGAGTTGATTGTTCCCTGAGTTGTTAGCTGCCACAGTACGTTGATTATCTATAGGAATGTCTTTTTCTGATAAACTTGCGTTTCGTTCACAAATTGTGTCTAACGTTCGTTCTTTGTCATGAAACGATGATGGTGCAGTATTTCCTTCATCTTGACTCTCTTCACTTAAAACACATTTTTGATGGCCAGGTTTCGCTTGTATAGTGAGTTCTGTATCATGGCTGTGTGAACCTGATGTCATACCAGGTTGTTTCTTCGACAAGTCAGGTTGAATTGTACCCATAATTGATTCCGATAACATCCCAGATTGTTTCGAGGACATGCTTGGTGGAATTGTACTCATATTTGATTCGGGTAACATTCCTGGTCGATTACAACTGTGGTTGCTTGGGTAGTCAGACTCTCCATGAAACACGATTGTCACACCTGGGAGTTGATGGGCGACATCGTGAATCGCCTGCACCAAATTCGTGTCTGTTAAAACAATAATTTACAAGTAACTTGTTATATTATTATACTTTAATTAGGTGGCAGAAGCTCAATGATAGAGTGATAGAACTGTGAGTCCCAGGTTCAAGCCTGGGCCGTGGCAAATCTTGGTGACATTCTTCCTGAGTTACTGTAACAGTCAGACCAAGGAACTTATCCATGCTTGCCTTAACAGTTAACTAGCTCAGTGGCTAAAACGAGCAGCTGGGGACTGCATAGCTTTCGTAGGAATTCTGCTGGCTTCTTCTCATTGTCTTAAATACTTCAATACTCTTCAAGTTATAAAAGATGGAAAGGTTCCTGCCCATGTCTGGTGGTTTTCTCCGGGTACTCTGGTTTTCCCACCAACTAACTTTCGGCAAGTTTAGATAGGCTACATAACTGTTCATCGCGAGTAGTGTCCACAATGTAATGCTGGTCAACCTATAGCACATGCGGTTATCATCCCTCACATTGTAAGATTACAGTCAATTACTTAATTGACTCCAAATAGTAAATTCCAAATTACTTTAATTATTCATCATTTAGTTGTCTACACTGTATTATACACACTTTCAAAGACATTGTTTAGAATTTAAAATCATTGTAACAAACTGTGCAGAGAAACTGCAAGATAAATAGTGTAGTTATTTTGCACACAATCTGCACACAATATGCACACAGTAAAATTAATTACCAGGACATATTATAAAAAACGGTTTATCTAAGAGCGTGTTAGGTCAAGTTAACAAACTTTCTATACATGTACTGTATAATATACACATATTATGTGTTATCAAAATGATAAGAAAAATATTCATGTAACTATCTGTAAATCACAAATCCACAATAACCTATATATTTTAACCTTCCATATTTATTTAAATTGATAACCATGAAATGTCAAGGCCATATAGGCTATATACGTCTATATGTCATGCATGTTGTAGTTTTGTTACGGTACATAAGCACTATGCATTCATGACATGAATGCATAATTTTTTCATGATGTTTATGATGTTTATCTAATGATACCAGCCACCGACACTAGGTACCCTTCACAATCAATAAGGACAATGACTTACATACAGTGTGTAGGTAGATATATTATTTATTAAAACTATATCGTATCAGTACTATTACGTTTGTTCACCTAATTCAAGAGTAAAGTTGTAAAAGTTAATACTCTACAGTTCAAGACCAGTGAACTCTAGGGTTTATGGGAGTGAAATGGTGGCAGGGAGCCATCGACTGTCTGCTGATTGTTGATGGTGGCAGGCATTGATACCAGAGCCTGAGTGCACTCGGATAGAGTGAAGGTTGGTAGTCAAGCACTCTTATCTGGTGTACACTTGATAGATTCTGTGAGCTCTGCCTCGTTTGTCACATGCATGGTTGAGCGACTGAGACAGTTTTTATATCGACAATACGATGTATTATTCAGTACGGCATAGTGATCTAAACCAGCGATTCACGAACTTTTCACATCTAGGCACACACTTGGAGACCCTCTCCCATGAGTTTATTATTACAAAAAGAGGCTTCATGGCCCGTTTTTGGGTCGGGCTCCACAGTTTGGGAACCACTGATCTAAGCTATCTCGAGATGATGTTGAAATGTCTGTTATCGGAGCTGAGTTATCATTCATGTCACGCTGTCTCTCTGTTTGTACAGATTCACATCATACATCTCACTCTTAAATTTGCCTTAGGGCGATATAGGCACAAAACAGGAGGTCGACATCAATACATATACAGTATAACAGGCAAACAGATTTGTTTCATTGGTAGTCTATAATATAAAGAATCCGGTTTTTTGCCTAGTATATATTTCCAGTTTGAACCTCAGACAATTATTACATGAGTCACTAACCCTGAGCTGAGACAATGACCATCGTGACATCACAACACTTGATGCAATGAATGAGGGATTCATTCCGCAGGTTAATGTTGATCAGAGACACCTTTAGGCCACACTTCAACAGCCCTGCAAATATAATTACGTCTGCTTTAAAATCGTAAAAATAACACAATTGGTATCGTATGTTGGAGAAATCTTCACAAGTATAAAGTCGTGTTTACAATACACTTTTTACCCGGGTAATTCTTCGCCGGCGAACTATTACTATATTATGTAAACGGTTTTATCCGCATAAAATTCTATCTACCTGCAGGTGGTGGATAGAAGGCCAATTAGCCGGGTAATCGTATTAGCCGGGTAATAGAAAGTGTAATGTAAACACAAAGCGGATAAGCGCATGCGTAGTTAGGCAGTATTGGAGATTGCGCAGTCGCGCCATTTTGTCACCGTTCGTGACCATGGATACGTGCGCGTTAAGCTAAATTTGGCCTTAACGTGGAAATAAAATTTGACAGCACTGCCTCAATTAGCCGGCGAAAATTTTGTAATGTAAACGGTATCGCAAATCCTACCTGGTAGGATCCACTTTGCCGGCGAAGAATTACCCGGGTAAAAAGTGTAATGTAAACACAACTTAATATTATAGTACGAGAGTTCCGAGATTGATTCCTGGCCGGGACAAAACATATCGCACTTTGTATGATGTGTGTTTGTTGTGTTCTCTCTTCTCTGATTTCTCTGCATCTCAGACAACCTCTGTTGACCCAGCTGTAGGAGTGGGTGGCATGCGGTCATTGCCGTTCATATCTCCTTAGATGGAGTAGGCACTCGGCATTGCTTGGGGAGGAAGGACAGGCTATGTAAAGGACATGCTAGTGCACATAAGCAGTGTTTTCCCTACAGCACAGTTAGATATTGTCAAATTTGTAATCGGACATTCCGTAACGAAATGTACAGTAAATTATTAATGATATAACCTAGTGCATACTGTTAGCATAACATTTTAAATAATGTAATACGTATACTGTATCATACAAACCAAACATGGTCCAGACATATCCCGGCTCATTGTGCATCATGATAGCAACTGTTGCGCCCTTGGGAATGCCCCACTGTTTTATCACATGAGCGACTCGGTTTGCTTGATCCATGACTTGTCTATATGTATACACTCGATCATCATGGATAATGAAGTATTTATCTGGGTATTTTTCTGTTGTTATTTCCAGGATATCGACCATCCATATTCCTTGGTTAGGGTAGTAGAAGCCGCGCCGGTAGGCCGAGAGTAGAACTTTGATGTCAGCTAAGTCGTTACCCAGCCAAGGACAGAAGAGTTTGTATGATGCGACTCCTGCGATGGCTCCACCGACGGCACGAGCTAGAGCTTCTCGGTACTTCATTGTTGGCACTCTGGAATGGGAAATTTGGTATAGTTCGTGAAATATATTATAACCATTAACACAGTGATTAGAGTGGATATGTATACGAAGATAGCGATAGAAATCACCTGACAGTGCAGTGCCGATCTGTACGTGTACATGCGAGTCTCCTTACAAACATGGCACTAGGATTTTCATTGTGCGGTGTACATGTGAGTACTTTTTCCTCTCCGCCTTAGGCCTATAAAAAGAGGGGTGTGGGGACTGGTTCCCACAGATCAAACAATAGTACAAATATTTATACAACGATTGTCATTTGAGATAATGCATTGAGTGTCATCGCTGTACCACCTTGAATATGTGAGTGAGGTGGATCGGGGCTAATTCATTTATGCTTGGTGCAATGGGTCATATTATACACATTACAAATTTATACATTACGTAGGTTTGGTCATTCACTCTTTGAGGAGTACATCTGGACTGGAGTACTATTTGCCTTCTTACAAAATTAATTTAACCTAGGTTGGGAAGTAAAAAAGTAGCCTAATTATTATAATTATAAAATTGATAAGGCTAGCTGTACTGTCTGTACATTCGATGCTTTGCTCCCAGATCCTGTCTTCACTCTTGCAAAACAGACACGTCTCGGAGGATCGTGACCCATGAGGTCCTAAAATGCGGTATATAAATGACACACTAGACTTTTATTGTTTTAACAGTTTTAGTATGTTTAACTTGTAAGGTACTAACAGAAACAGAGTAACAATTACGTTGTAAAGATCCCATACACTGGTCATACAGCTATAGTTAATAAACCAAGTAATAGTAATAGTATAAGTTTGACAGCTTGTCGTATGTAAGTTAACTGACTAACTGTTGAACAAGTTTCACCGATAATGTTTGATCATTAAATTGATAAAATTTTGTTTGACCTTCTGGATCCTGAATTTATCTTGTCATTGGTGAATACAATCACACCATTCACTGGGTGACATACTGACATTACAAATTATCTCTGTTTATCTAATCTAAATAACTCAAATGATAACGCTAATCTAAATTATTTTATATCCAGTGGACACTCTAGTGAGTCTAGTGAATAGTGTCATGAGCATACTCTCTGACCCATAACCAGAACAAACAGTTATGTAGAGGCTTGTATGTATAGGATACACGGTGCACCATCGGCCATCGCCCATTGACCGACCATAAATTAACAGTTCTGGAAATTGACTTCCTTACCTTAAAGTTCCAGTATGTAAATTAATAGGCAATATCCATACATTATGATATTTTAACATAATTTGCATACTATCAATCATTTACATAGCCCGACATACCCGCGATGGCCAAAATTATGAGAAGTACAGGTACTGGCATTAAAGGGGCAAAAGCCGCAGAACATCCAAGAGGTAGGACTATGCATAGCCTCCATTTTTTCCGTCCAAAATTATAGTATGTAGTGAACTTGCTATTTTAATAATTGCACATCAGACACACTTGGCAGAGTTACCATTATTTCAAATAAAATATTTTATGAATGATCAGGAAGCTTCAAAATGTTGCATTT
>WNLI01111080.1:0-71087 GCA_025802215.1 Wirenia argentea
AGAAAAAGGAGCCTCTCTGCAAACTTGTTTAGACATTTTTACAGACCTCAAATGGAAAGATCCTGTAATATTAAAAGATCAACGACAACACATTCTATTGCTTGGCCAAGACTTCATAAAAGAAAAATACAAAGAGGATTATGTAGTTGCACTTGCTGGGGTTGCGACAAATACTGACTATAAACTCCCTTACAATCAAGACTTTACAAAGTGGCTAAATCTAGCTACACTTAGAAGGTTTGATCTTGTTCTTCTTGATAAGTCTCTCACAGATCCAGAAGAAGCAAACGTATTCTTCACAACGCTTCACAAAACATATCTTTTTTATCTTTTTAATAAAGAATTACCTCTTAATGCTATTATACAAAAATTAACTGTTGAAAACGGTGTTTTTGATGAAGCTACTATTAGAGCATTTCACGCAGAATATACGGACTCAATTGCGTTGTTTAGAGAACATGTTGCAGATACTCTTCTTACTGATGATATGCTACAAACGCTAGATCCAACAGGAGAAAATATTAATGTTGCATTTCGGGATAGAATAATCAAACTAGTAATAGCTGAGGGCTCAGTCCCTTCACAACTTCCTACTTCTGAAAACTTGATAACAGCTTGTAAATTTAAACTAAAGATGAAGCTGATTAAAAGAGATTCTCATCTTACCCCTCAAACTCTTCTAGGTGTTTTTCCTTTGGATACAGGCGTTCTAACCTCTGTCGATTTTTATACAACAGCTCATACTTATGTTGTAGATGTTGTCATGAGTGAAGCTACAGATTTAGATTTTGGAATGTACTGTCCAATAAAGGGACACCGTGAACTTGCACTGGCCGTTCTTCAACAGGGAAAGTTTTTGGATGAATATGGCGCACTTGTTAAAACTGTTCATTTTGATGCTGATTGGGCTACAGTTTCTAATGCAAATCTAACACCAGGACACAGAGTCCCTGAGGGTGATACTTTCTTTAAAGAAAAAGTTTTTGCTTTGACTTTACTTGAATTTTTACGTGGAGCTATTCCTGGGGATTGGAATGCGACTGATCCAAGACGTCTCTTTTTGGAAAGAGAATTCACGAGAATGCAAGACGAAGTAAACATTGGGGAGTTATCGAAAGATAGTTTAGACTGGCTAATGCAAGGCCTTTTGGGGCATTATCTACAAATGTTTCCACAAAGAGTCACTCCTTGTGAGGTGAGAGAGTATGATAAATCATTAACTCGCCAAACAAGAGAGTTGATGGATATTCAAAGTGATCTCATGATGGCTGGAATGGACGCAGCCCCCGAATCTGAAGAAGCTACAAAGGCATTAGCTGACAAAAAAGCTGCAAAAGCACTTATAGTCACAACCTTAGAAGACCCAGGGGAGCTTATTGAGCTTGTAAACAGTGATATAGTTGGGGGTGAAGGCGCGCCGGGTAGAGATGTTAGATGCTTGGCAGGCCTATTATTAGATTCTGATTTCTCAAATAGAAGAAAAAGAAAGCTGCTCCTTTCAAGGAGAAGAGCCGATGAAGTTTCATTTGCAGAATTTATCTTTAACTCAAGATCTCAAACACATAAAGATCTTATAAGAAGTCAATATAGAGTTAAAAAAAGTAATGGAGCCATTGTGGATTTTGGAAACAAAGCTGGTTCAGATAAATATGAAGAATTTTGCGAAGTCTTCAGAGAAGAGTTTGCTGAAGATCCCGATTTTGTTAGAACGGCATTTCTATTAATCAACCAAGCTTCAACAACAACCTTAACTAAACAATGCACAGCAAGATTTGGTCATACGGCATTCGGTATTAATATAACTTCTGGGGGTTTTACTGAGGCAGATTCTGGCATCTCATTTAGTGTTGATTTCGAGACTAAAAAGGTTGTGATTACAATGAATCTCTATCTTCAAAAATCAAGAAATCCTACATTAACACTTGCTAGGCTACCTGTTAAAATTGAATACTCTGCTACAGGCAATGGAACACTCATACAAGAATTGCTAGAAGTTGAGCTAATGCCCGACTTTCAAGAATGGAAAGATTTAGACGTAACTCTTAAAGTCTAATTAGATTCCTCCACTTTCAACTATTCTGAAAAACCTATTCTCTTCCTCTTGAGTAGAAAAAACACTCGCTAAAGCTTTTTGTTGATAAAACAAAACTCCTTCTCTATGTAGATTCCCCATTTTCGCTCTGATATTACCTTCTTCACCTGAGTATAGAGCGCGAGCAAACGCAGAATAGGCATCTCTAACACTTTTAGCACTCTCAAGAGCCCTCGGATGCAATGAAGATGAAACCACATCTTTTAGCATTGTTTCAGGCAAAGGATCATACGAACAAGAGCTTAGAAGATGATTCAAATTTACCATAAAGCTGTTATTTGAAGAAGATTTTTGAAAGAGGGCTTCTTTTAGATCTGGTAAATATTTTTTAAACTTATTTTCATTAAATGTTATGCGGCTAGCTTTAGCGGCTGAAGAAATTACTGACATAAATCTCCCTGAAGTTGCTGTGTATCTATCAAATGACAAATTGCAACAAAAAGTATGAATTAAAAAATGAAATATGGCGGAGGGGTAGTTCCAAACATATCTTTTATTTATTATCTATTACGTTCTTAATACTATTTTCATATATTACGAATAATAAATCAAGCTAAACAAAATTATAATAATATAAACCTGTTATTAAAAAACTAATTCAGTGGTTTCTTGAAACATTTTTTTTTGATAAAAAACTTTTTATCGATTGTTTTTTTGAAGCACATTCAAAATAATAGTAGAAATTGAAAAGAAGAGACGATTTTGAAACTTATCAAAAAAAAGCAACTTTATTTATTTGGCGTTCTACTTCTATCCCTTCTTTTTTCAAGCTATTTAGTTATTAACCAAACTAAAGTAACTCTTCCAACTAAAGAAAATTCTTATACCATGTATTCCAATCAGTGTCGGAATGATCTTAAAAAGACTTTTTTATCCGCTATTAAAGAGGCCAACAAATCTCTTTTTATAGTAACCTTTTCTTTAACAGATCCTGATATCATTACCCTTCTCAATAAAAAAGCTGATAAGGGAGTTCAAGTTACGATCTTTACTGATATTAAAAACCCTAAAAAAATCAAGAAACAGCTTTCAGATTCTATTGCCTATGAAAGAGTTAAAGCTAAGGGCCTATTACACAAAAAGATTCTTGTGGTTGATGATCATAAAGTCTATTTAGGCTCCGCAAACTTAACCTCCCAATCTCTTCGTATGCACGATAATTTAGTTTGTGGTTTTTATTCTAAAGAGCTCGCAAAACATGTAGTAAATACTTATTTTGACACCAACCAAATGAAAAACACTTTTTATATCGATGGAAAATATGGTGAATGGTGGGCTCTTCCCAATGAAACTGTAGCCTTGCCGCGTATAATAGAGATTATCGACAAAGCAAAATCTTCTATAAAAGTTGCAATGTTTACCTGGACTCATCAGGCTATTACTGATGCTATTATTCGAGCTCACGATAGAGGCATCGACGTTGAATTAGCTATTGACTATCAGTCAAGTAAAGGCGCCTCTAAAAAGACCTTTAACCGCCTTAAAGACTTAGGAATTAAGATAAAAAGAAATCAGGGCCTCCAATTACTTCACCATAAGTTCGCCTATATAGACCAAGAGATTTTGATCAATGGATCCGCGAATTGGACAAAAGCGGCATTTAAGAAAAATCAAGAGGGCTTCTTCATTTTATCTGGATTGTCCACAGAAGATATTGAGTTTTTAGAAAAGCTATGGAAAATGATTCAAGTAGATTCACAAGCTAGTTAAATTCGCGTCTTCTTTTGTAAAAATAGCAAAACCAAAGGATATCAATAGCAATTTTTACAAGGAGGGTAATTAACCAACCTGCAATACTTCCTCCCCAAATACCATCAGAAATAAATAACGAAATAAACTGAACAATAGCTGATACAAAGCTAATCGCAAGTAAAGCATAAGTTAAGACTAGAGCCCAACCTTTCTTTATCCACATACCCCAGCCATCTAACCCATAAATAATAGCAAGTATAAGGAATAAGATTCCTATGGAAATAGACGGCCCCGTATAGGGGCTTGTAGCTAAAAACATAATACCAAAAACTACAAATCCTATTGCAGCAATGAAGGCTAAAACGCACCATATTTTCCCCCAAACATATCCTTTTTCTTTCGGAGCATGGTCCATTTCTCTCACTTCGTTCATAAGTTACCTTTAAATTGTTAAACCCTATAAATCCAGCAATAGAGAAACAAAGGTTTTTCGTAAAGTTAAGAAATATAATTTTTTTTAAACAACAACATTGTCGATAGCTTGCTTGATCTCATCGTAAGAGATAGCTCCCATCCTTAGTATTTGCCAATTATCCCCTTCATAGGACAAGATTGTAGACTCTATACCCCTTACTTGAAGATTTTCCCCATATATCGGAAAATCTTTGCCAAAAACTTCTTCTACCTCCTCTAAAGTAATTAGAGACTTTTGTGATGAAATATTCAACGAAGTTACTACTAATGGGCCTGCTAAATCAATAAGATCACAGCTTAAGCTATGATCTGGCACTCTAAAACCTTGAGTTGGAAGAGATGCCCTTATCTCTTTTAAAATCATGTTTTGTTTTATTGGAAGAACAAGAGTTAGGGCTCCAGGCCAAAATAACTTCGCCAAAGTATTAAACCCTATCGGTATTTTTAACAAAAACTCTTCAACAGATTTTTTATTAGACAGCTGTAAAACCAAAGGTTTATAAAAAGGACGGTTTTTAAAAGAGTATAATTTATTGACTGCCTTTTTATTTTGATAATTACAAGCAAGACCATACACTGTATCTGTTTGAATACCAATAAGTTCTCCTCTTTGTATTAAATCCAAAGCTTCAGTTTTTGTAATTATCATGACTACATAATTTCCTAGCTAAACCAGCCTCTATCATATTTCTTAAGAGCGATTTCATCAATATTAATCCTAACTGCTATAGAAAAAAATTATAAGCTGCTATAGAAAAAAAGAAGAGCATTGGGAACTTACTTATGTCGTTGTTTACTATTACATTCTCTTTATTTTTAATAATAGATCCTATAGGTAATATTCCTTTTTTTGTGTCTTATTTAAAGAGCTATGAGCCTAAAAAGCAAAGAATGATTATCTTAAGAGAGCTATTTATAGCTCTCTTTATCATGATATTATTTGAATTTATTGGAGATCATATTCTTTCTTGGCTTAGAATTGATATCACAACAATACAGGTATCAGGCGGAATTATCTTGTTTTTAATTTCATTGGGAATGATCTTTCCCTCCATAAAAACCGGGTCAAATGCAGCTAAAGATCACGATACAGAGCCTTTTATAGTCCCCTTGGCCATCCCATTAATAGCAGGCCCCACAGTACTCGCTGCCATCATGGTCTATACAAAACAAAGCCCGGGTTACACAACGATGCTCTTTGCTATAATCATTGCATGGATTTTTTCAACTATTGTTCTTTTAGGAGCTCCCTATTTCAAAAAGGTACTTAAAGAGAAAGGTTTAATTGCTGCAGAAAGATTGATGGGTCTTTTGTTAACATTCATATCAGTACAAATGTTTATGGAAGGATTAATGTCTTTTTTCAAGTAACAAAATCCTAACAATAAATCTATATGTATGACAAAATTAAAGGCTTATCATAGTTAAGGTAAAAGATGATTCAGAGAAATGATCCCTGCTGGTGTGGAAGCCAAAAAAAGTGGAAGAAGTGTCACTATCCCGATAAAGGCCCCGGAAAGGATTATGAGATCTTAACCAAAAGCTATTACGATAAATATCAGATCGTTTTAAAGACTCCTAAACAAATTGAAGGAATTAGAAAAGCCGCAAAACTTACGGCAAAGGTATTAGATGAAACCTGTAAAATGGCAAAAGAAGGAGTCACAACAATTGAGCTTAATGATTTTGCACATAAACTCCATGAAAAAGCAAATGCAAGACCCGCTCCCTTAAACTATGGTCATCCCCCATTTCCAAGAAGCATATGTATTTCGCTCAATGAAGTCATTTGTCATGGCATTGCAGACAAAAGAGTTCTAAAAGAAGGTGATATCTTAAATATTGATGTTTCCTGCATTTTAGATGGCTATTATGGAGACTGTAGTCGCATGGTGATTATTGGAGAGACTACAAAAGAAAGACAACTAGTTACGGACGTATCTTATGAATGCCTTATGAGATCAATAGCCATTTTAAAACCAGGAGTCTTGCTCAAAGAGATTGGAGATGTCATTTCTGAATTTGCACATTCCAAGGGATGCTCAGTAGTGCATCAATTTGTAGGTCATGGTGTAGGATTAAAATTTCATGAGCCTCCTCAAGTACCGCACTGTAAAAACAACATCCAAATCCCCTTAGAACAAGGGATGACCTTTACTATTGAGCCCATGATTAATGCAGGGGTTGCTGAGGGAGTCTTAGACCCAAAAGATCATTGGACAGCAAGAACTAAAGATGGAAAAGCAAGTGCTCAATGGGAACACCAGTTACTCATTACAGAGAATGGCCACGAGATCCTCACTGATTGGGATTGGACCTATACCCCTAAGTTGTTTTAACTTTTTCTTTGCTTTTAGTAGATTTTTTCTTTTTAACCTCACTCATTAGTGAAGAGATGATATCGTGTAAACCCTTAACTTCATCTTCTAATTGATCTTTTTCTTCTACTGCAAAATAAAGATCTTTTTCCACACATTTAAGTTCATTCTCTCTATCAAGCTTTTGCAGCTCTATTTGCTTTTCACCGTAAAGCGTTTTCGACTCTAATTCAAAGACCTCTTTACGTGCACGAGAGAGAATGTTTTTCTTCTCCTCAAATTGCTCTCTTAATTGCTTATATTTCCCTCTTAGCTCATTTATAGACTTAATTTCATCAAGTATGTCTTTTGGCAGCTCTGTGTTTTCTTTATCAAACTTTTCTCCTTCAACAAGACATCTAAGATCTTTTAATAGGTCTTCTCCTCCCTTTGTATGAAGAACCTTTTCCGCAAGATCTTCTTTATCTAAATTTAATTGATAAAGCTCTATTCTAGCTTCGTTAAGCTTTTTCAATAGTTTTTGGTTTTCTTCATCAAAGTGAGCCGTTTTTTTTGATGAGGACTTAATTTCTTGCTCTTTAAATTCTACGAGATGCTTATTGTCTATTTTTAATTCTCTTAAGTCTTTTTCTTTTTCTTTAACTATTTGGCTTAAAGATAGAATGTCCTGCTCTTTAGAGCTTAAACTTTGATCTCTTTTCTCAATTCTTTGTGTTAATTCACTCTCTTTTCTAAACCAAGACTCTTCTTTGCTTTTTAAGGTAGCGCTTAAAACGCTACATTGATTTTCAACGTTTTTCAACTGCTCTTGATTTTCAGAAATCACCTCTTTTAGGGTTTCAACTTCTTTAGTAAAAATCGAAACTTGGCCTAGTTGCCTTTGAATTTCGGATTCTTTTGCCTTTATTGTTACTTCTTGATTTGTTTGCAGAGAAACAGCTCCGTTTAATTCTTTTTTTAGAGTTGAGTACTCATCTTGATAATTCAATATTTCCTTGTTCAATTGGTGAATTTGTAAAGTTTTTTCTTCTAAAACGCTGTTTAGGTTGAGTGCTCCTTTTTCAAACTCAATAATCGATTTTTCTTTTCCTTGAGATAAACTTTTTAGAACTAATGTTTCTTCATGAAGCTTATCTATTAAGTCTTCTTTTTTCTTGATATCACCTTTTAAATCTAAAAGATTTGATTCATAATTTTTTATGCGTGATGATTCATCACTTTTTAATAATGAAGAAAGCCTCTCTTCTCTTTCCTTATGTACCAAGACTTCATTTTTTAATATTTGGTTTTCTTTTGTTTTCTTAAAACCATTTTCAATTAAAGTCTTTTTATTGTCCTGTAGACCTTCCAATTCCTCTTTTAAAACATTAATTAAAGACTTCAACGAATTAACTTCTTCGAAACTTTGAGAAATCTCTTCATTTTTATCGTTAAGAGCCTCTTTAAACTCCTTTTCTTTTTCCAGCCATAAGTCATGCTCGTTTTTTAGCTTCTCATCAAGCTGTAACAGATTTTCCATTCTGCTTTGAGATTCTAATTCAAGTTTTTTTACAATTCCTTTGACTTCTTCTAAGCAAAGCATCGTGATAACTATTCCTATACCACTTGCAAAAGTGATCCCTAAACTCCATAAAAGGCCGTCTTGAAACATGCGTTGATAGAAAAGCAAATCAAAGAGTAATAAGACACCTAAAGCTGAGTAAAGCCCCCTATATCCCCATCTCCAGCAAACAGGAACAGCTATCAAAGTTGGAAAAATAAGGTACCAATTAGCCGATGAAAAGCGGAGAAGGACTGTAAAAAGAGTTAATAAAATAACATAAGGTCCGAGACCTCCCCAAAACTGCACTTTATTTTCAATATTTTTTTTCACCAATTCCACGCTAAATTCCTTTTAAATTTAAACAATTACTAAAATAACAAGAGTTAAAAAAATGTACAATGACTCAAAATGCATTTGATAGCAATTTTTACTATTAAATTGCCATCTAGATATTAAAAAAAATTTCAATTTTTAAAACTTCCCCTATTTTAAGTTCTTCTTAATAAATCTTTAATAATCTTACGTTAAGGTGTCAATTAGTAAAACACATAAACAAAGGTTTAAGATTATGTTTGAACCATTAAATCGAGTCTGTGACAACCTGGAAAAAAAGGTTTTTAATCCTATAGGATACATTCCAATAGTTGGAACTCTCTCTGGAACTGTGCGTGCAGGTGTCTTTGCACCGCTACAATTTAAGGTAGGACTTATAGGTGCCGTTGCTTTTACTGCTCTTGGAATTTGTCAAGTAGCAACAACTTATACTAAGGCAGCTTCTGGTTCTTTTTCAAGAGCAGGAGAAGGAATTCAGTATATGGTGCATGGTTTATTAAATGCAGCTAGAGGCACTGTTGAGCTTATCCCTTTTCTTCCATGGGTAACTTGCATGCCTTATGATGTAGCAGGGGGGAATATTTTACCCTATAGAGTTAAGAATTCAAAACCTGAAAGAGTAGTTGAAAAGATAATTATTTATAAAACTCATACTGAAGAAAGTTCTAGTAATAGAGCAGAAGCGACTTCTCCTAAAATGGTAGATAAAGGAACTATGACCGACATTTCAATTCCTACTAATCAAATAACTCCTACATCTTTAACAAGCGCTCTCGCTTAACAAAAGCTCTCGCTGTATAAAAAAAATATTATGGGCTCTTCTAAATTGAAGAGCCTTTTTCAAATAAAAACTCAGTAGAAAACTAGAATCTTAGATTTTTTTATTTATTAATTAAGTCAAATCTCCTAAAATGCTGCTTTTTATTGCAAAATTTGAATAAACAAAATTTTCTTATGGCTGAAGGATTGTATTTATAACAGATTCTGGTGTATAATGAATTTGTGTGCACAATTTGTCATAAAAAAATCTTTTATATATGTCTTAATTAACCTTTTAAGGAGAAGTTTTTCCATTATGTCTTTAGATAAAAGTACAAAGGAAGAAATAACAAAAAAATTCCAGCTTCACGAAAAAGATACTGGTTCAGCGGATGTTCAAATTGCGATTTTAACAGAAAGAGTCGCTGAAATTACGGATCATTTAAAAATATCGCCAAAAGATCACAATTCAAGACTGGCTTTACTTAAGCTAGTGGGTCAAAGACGAAAACTTTTAGATTATCTAAACTCGACTGACACGAAGCGCTACCAAAGCTTAATTAGCAAATTGCAGCTAAGAAAGTAGTATGGAATTGGTTATTAAAAGAAAATATTTATTTGTTTTAAAAAACTATAAGTGATCAGTAACCTCAAGGTTACTGGTCATTTATGGCCTTGTAGAGTCTCGATAAAATATTCACTTGAAATCTTAGAATTCTTTGCAGTATAATTTTTTTCACAATTGAAGGTAAAAGGATAAAATAAATGGAACGAAAAACAGTTTCTGTAAATGTAGGTGGCCAAGAAGTCACATTTGAAACAGGTAAAATAGCAAAACAAGCAAATGGTTCTGTCGTCTTAAAAGTAGGCGAAACTATGCTCTTTGCTTCGGCATGTGCTAAAAAGGACGCCTCAGACGAAATTGATTTTTTGCCTTTGAGGGTTGATTATCAAGAAAAATTTTCTGCCGCGGGGAAAACCTTAAGCGGATTTATTAAAAGAGAAGGTCGGCCTATGGAAAGAGAGACTCTTCTCTGCCGTTTAATAGATCGCCCGTTAAGGCCAATGTTTCCGAAAGGCTACTATAATGAAGTTCAAGTAATTACAATGGTCTGGTCCTATGATGGCATAAACAGTCCAGACCCATATGCAATTTGCGCATCATCCGCAGCATTATTGATCTCTGATATCCCTTTTAACAATCCTGTTGCAGCAGTAAGAGTCGGGTTATTAAATGATAATTTTGTTATCAATCCAACTCCTAATCAACAAAAAGAGTCTAAGTTAGATCTCCTTTTAGCAGGGACAGAAGATGCTATCTTAATGATTGAAGGATATTGTGACTTTTTAACTGAAACCCAAGTGTTAGAAGCAATTGAAACAGGTCATGCTTCAATCCAAGACATTTGCAAAGCTTTGAGGTCATGGCAAAAAGAAGTAGGTAAAGAGGAAGATACAAGTACTATTTGTCCAATTCCAGAAGAACTTACTTCTTTAGTTAAAGATCATTGCCACGCTTCTCTCTCAAAGGCAATACGCATTCATACAAAAAAAGAGAGAGAAAAAGAAATGTCTTCTATCAAAGAATCATTGATGGAAAAGGTATTTCAAGATACAGAAGAACCCAAGTTCTTAAAAAGAGATGTAGCTTCAGCATTTAAAGCTCTATCTTCTTCTATTATGCGTCAAATGATCTTAACAGAAAAAATGAGACCTGATGGAAGAGAACCTACTCAAGTTAGAAAAATTGACATAGAACAAGCCATTCTACCCAGAACTCATGGTAGCTCACTATTTACTCGAGGAGAAACACAAGCTCTTGCAGTATGTACAATTGGAAGTGGGGGTATGAGACAACGTTACGAGTTTCTTCATGAAGCTGGGGAGTTTAGATTTTACTTACAATATTTTTTCCCTCCCTTTTCTGTAGGTGAAGTTAATAGAATGGGGCCTCCAAATAGACGAGAAGTAGGTCACGGTAAACTTGCAGAAAGATCATTAAAGCCCATACTTCCTTCAGAAGAAGACTTTGGCTATTCAATGAGATTAGAGTCTAATATCACTGAATCGAATGGGTCATCTTCAATGGCATCTGTCTGTGGAGCTTGCCTAGCACTTATGGATGCAGGTGTGCCTATTAAGAAGCCTATCTCAGGAATAGCTATGGGGTTAATCTTAGAAAAAGATAATTTTGAAATACTTTCTGATATTAGTGGAACAGAAGACGCTCTAGGAGATATGGACTTTAAAATAGCTGGTAGCCAAGAAGGGATTACAGCTTTTCAAATGGATATAAAAGTTGAAGGTATCACTAAGGAAGTGATGATGAAGGCTTTATTGCAAGCTAAAGCTGGACGTGTTCATATTTTAGAAGAGATGATAAAAGCATGTCCAAAACCTAATACAGAACTTTCTGAACATGCTCCTAGGCTTATAACACTTGTAGTTAAGCAGAACAAAATTGCTACGATTATTGGTCCTGGTGGAAAGCAGATCAGGGCTATTATAGAACAGACTGGCGCTGACATTGACATCAATGATGAAGGGGTTGTCAATATCTCAGGAGTCGATAAAGAAGGTGTCCTGCTCGCTGAAAAAATCGTAAAAGACTTAGTTACTGATGTAGAAATTGGTAAGACTTATATGGGCAAAATATGTTCAATAGTTGCTTTTGGGATGTTTGTTGCAGTTCCTGGTGGTAAAGAAGGTTTATGCCACATATCTGAGATTGCCAATACCCGTGTTTCAGATATCAATGACCTTTTCAAAGAAGGTGATCAAATAGCTGTAAAAGTCTTAGATATAAATGATCGCAAGCAAATTAAATTAAGCCATAAAGCAACGTTAGATACTGCTAAAAAAGAAGAAGCTTAAGATTTTATAGGCACTTTTCTAAGATTATTTTTTAGAAAAGTGCTTTTATTCCATACTTTCTATCTCCTCATAGGAACTTTTTTTTAAACTCCGTCCCATAAATCTAATAAGACCCCTAACCTTCTCCGGTCTTTAGAAGATCCCAAAAAACAGTTCAATAAACTGCTCTAAATAAACAACTTATGGTTAAAATCTAAATCAAGCTGAAATAGGATTACAATCCCCTATTTAATGCCGCATATTAATGCATAAAAGTATTATTAAATTCAATAAATAAACTAAATCAACAATAAACCTGCTTTAGTTTACAAAACACACAAAAAGTATTAATAATAATTTGAAATTAATTAAAAATTAAATTATAATCTTATTTAATAAAACACCAATAAAAGGAGAGAATAAAATGATGGCATATACGGGTAGTCTAGGTATGGGGTTATTGAAGTCTGGAGTAGATGCCTTGTGGTATGGAATAGACACTGTAAAATATGTACTAACTCTACCCGTGCAACTCTTCGTTGGAGGAGATTCTTCTTTAGAAAAACAACAACAAATAGCATTAGAAAAAATCCAAGAACTTGAAAAACAGTTATCAAGAGCCCTAGAGAAAAGTTCGCGTTTGACTTCATCTTCTAGATCAACTTCAACTACTGGGTCTATAGAAGAAAATCGTGAAAGGGGACCAGCTAAAGTAGAAAGACGAAGACCTGTTCATCCAATGTGCCTTGCTTTACAAGGAAAAGCTACAACTCCAGAGGTTGATAGTAGACTCTTAGCTGAAAAAAATGAAGAAATAGCTAGACTTCGAAGTATGGTAAAGATGGCAGTATCTCAGGGTCTTCGCACAGAACCACCACCCCTAAGAGATGCTAAAATAATTGAAGGTGAGATAGTAGAAAAAGAACATGAAATCCAAACTCTTGAGGAAGGTATTGAACAACTCGAAATAGAACATGATCAAAGATTAGAAGAAATAAAAAGCCAAGGCCTTTCAATGGTCAAAAAAATGCAAGCACGAATGAGTGAAGGCACTCGACATGATGCTCACGTACGAGAGTACAACAGTAGTTTAAATGAAGCGAAAAGAGAGCTTGGTGATCTTAAAATAGAACTCTGGAGAAGAGAAACCCCTGAAGCCAGTATGGATTCTATAGAAAGATTTATTGATAAGCTGGCTGATTTTCTATTACTTCCCGAGCAATCAGACACATTAAAAGAAATGCACCAAGCGTACCATCCCTATAGAGGTTTTGGTAAATCTTCTGAAGGAAAAATATTTAAAGGTTTTCTTCCTGTTTTACTCAGAAAGTATTTTGCCTCTTTGAAACCCGTTGGAATAGATGAGAGCTATTGGGAAGAGGCCCTAGAAAACGCAACAGAAGGTAAAAATCCCGAAAGAGGACAAGAAATACTCTCTTATCTCGGAGTTCCTCTTTTAACAGAAGTCAAAGCAAATGCTTTCCAAAAACTAATTTATGATCGTAAAGAAATGCTGCTTTTTCAACCAGAGTTAACAAGTCGGCTTTTTGGTTAAAAACTTTGATTGTAAAATATTAGAAAAATTAAGCTCTATCTAACCTTGAAAAAGTACAATCCTGGATCTCTTTTCTTATATTGCCAACAAATCTAACTGTGGCTTGTAAAAGATCAGGCTCTCCCCCTGAGTAATCCGATGGAGTAAATGATTCATAACTTTTTTGTAATTCACGTAACTCTAACAATAAATCCTCACGTGATGAAAGAAAATGAGCAAAAGCTTTTTCAAACTTTCTTAACTCCCCTAAAAAAACTTTTCTTTCAAAAAAGCTTGTCTTTTCACCCTCTTCTATAGAAACTCTTTCTTCTAACACTACAGGCGTATCTTTTAAAAGATCTAGCTCATTGATAGATGCAGAAATATCAGATAATGTCTCTTCTTGACTTCTTGGAATAATAAGAGTTACTGGAGTTGGAAGATCATGAACGTTAATCACTCTTTGCTCTGCATACCCTTTTTTAACAACTCCTGAACTTTCAACTAACCACCACTCCCCTGTATCAACATCTTTTCTACAGGCCCATACATGTTTGTCATCTTTTATAGTAAATCTATCTGCGCTTGCTAAAATGTTTGAAACATCTTCTTTGTTTTCTTCTGTAATCTTGATTACTAAAGCATCTTTAAAAAGGGCTTCTCTTAGAAATCTAGGATGTAACCCTTCAGCATATGAGCCATGAACTCTGTTAGGCTCTTTTACACCTCCCATGAGATCTTTTACATCATATCTATGCTGCCCTAAACAATTGTTAATCGCATGTTTTCCACAAAGCCCCTCATACTGAATTTCTTGATAAAAAGGAGGCCCTCCTTGATCCATTCCAAAGCTATATTTAACACATTTAAATTCACCTTTATCATTAGTATCTGTAATTTCCCGACTTGTATAACGCATTTCAACAGGAGCAAAACAAACTTTAGTGATTCCAATTAAATAATGCTCTCCTTGAGAAAGCAACTCCAAAACATCTATTTCTTCATCTTTTTCATGAGCACTTTTTACCATCCATTTATCGGTTGTTGGACTTTTACTCACAACTATAACCCGCTTATCTGACATTAAAATTAAAAAGCTAGAAGAACTTGTTATAGAAGATATGACCTCTCTAATTTCATCTAAAAATTCTTCTTTATCTTTTAAACCACTTAATACATCTTTTTGAGCTTCCTTATAAGCGGAAGCTTCTCCAGCAATTGAATCATACAATTCTTCTAATCCTCCGTGCTCTACTAATTCTAATTGAACATGATTAAGCGTTCTGTCTGTTTGAAATAATGACCTTATATCAGAATCGATGTCACTTCTACCTCTTTGATAATTTTCTGCTGTTTCCTTAAGAGCTGCTAATTTTAAGGGACAAAAAAATGGATCAAAATGAGGCCTTAGTTGTGAACTGCCAAGTGGGGTACCCCCACTTTGGAATCCTTCAAAACCTCTGCCTTCTAAAGAACCTATACTCATAAACACCTATTTTTTAGCACAAGTTCATTGATTATACTAAAAAAACTATTTTTTGTCAAATAATTATTTTACATAAATATCCTATACCGCTTTATATTAGCTATTTATAGTTTTGTAAAAGATTTTTTTAAAAAATATTCTTTACAATAAATAGCGTTTATGGTATAATAAAAACGTAGTCGTGAAATAAGTGTTTTAAATTAAAGGGAAATTAGATGGGCGCCGTAGATATTCAAGCCAATATACCAAATATTTATTCTCAGAACCCTGCTTCTGTAAATAACGGAAGATCTGGAGAAACTGTTGTTTCACAGGAATCAGAAGAACAAGTTAATGTCGTAAGGGAAAGCGTAACAGCTCGTAGAAACCCTGCATCAGTGCCATTTGGACTGCAATGGCTCCATATGAGAGTATAGTACTTATATTCAAAGACTTAATGCAAATCTATTAAATTATTTTATTTACAAAAAATTGTTTTTATGCTATAATTAACTATAGGTAGTAGAGAGTAACATCTTAAACTTTGGAGGCTTTTATGAAAAACAACAACAACAAGAGCTTTTCCAATCGAGTTGATCAAGAGAAAAAAAATAATCGTATAATAGTCAAAAGATTCGAGAAAAACTTGAAAGATAGAGCTCTAGAAGAAAAACTAAAGAAGAGTGCACCTTACGTACACTCTGCAAAAAGGTATAAAAACCCAGATTGGTATTAAGACTCTGTAGCGAGCTTATCAATTACAGCTTTAGGAGGCGGAGGAGGTTCTTGAAGATGCTTTTTATGTAGCTCTTCTCGATCTTTGAGCCTCTTTCTTTTTTCTTCAGCATCCCACGAACCGTCTATAATCTTTTTGATATCCTCTAGATCTAATGTTTCAAATTCAATTAACATCTCAGTCATTAATTGAACGACCTCTTTATTTTCGTCAACGATATCTCTAGCCCTTTGATACCCGGCATCTATTAGCTTTTTGACTTCAGCATCAATTCTCTCAGCTGTAGCTTCCGAGTATTTCTTTTCTGAAGAACCGCCTATTCCAAGCCACTGATTGCCTCCTTGGCTCTCATCATAGGAAACAGTTCCCATTTCCTCATTCATTCCCCATTCACAGATCATGTTTCTAGCAATCGCTGTAGCTCTCTCTATGTCATTTTTTGCACCAGAAGACATATCATCGACAAAGATCTCTTCTGCTATTCTTCCTCCCATTAATACAGCTATTTGATCTAAAAGCTCCTTTTTCCACCAACTAAGACGATTTTTTTCAGGAAGAAAGTAAGTGGCACCAAGAGCAAATCCACGAGGGATAATTGTAACTTTTTCAATAGGATCTGAATGTTCTACCTTCAAGGCAACAATCGTATGCCCAGATTCGTGGTAGGCTGTTGTTTTCTTTTCTTCCTCGGTGATTTCTAAGCTTCTTCTTTCTTTACCAAATCTCACTTTATCACTAGCTTCACTAGTATCTTGCATAGTGACAGCCGTTCTTCCTTTTCTCGCAGCAAGGAGTGCAGCTTCGTTTAAAAGGTTTGCTAAGTCAGCACCACTAGATCCTGCTGTTCCTCTTGCAATTGCCATAAGATCTACCGAAACATCTATTTTAATCTTTCTTGCATGTACTTTTAAAATTTCATAGCGCCCCTTTAAATCAGGTAAATCTATTACTATTCTTCTATCAAACCTTCCTGGCCTTAATAAAGCTTTATCCAAGACATCAGGTCTATTAGTGGCAGCGATTAATATGACCCCTTCATTACCTTCAAAACCATCCATTTCAACTAACAGTTGGTTGAGCGTTTGCTCACGCTCATCATGACCTCCACCAATACCAGCTCCTCTATGACGTCCTACAGCATCAATCTCATCAATGAAAATAATACAAGGAGCTTGCTTTTTAGCCTGCTCAAATAAATCTCTTATACGACTAGCTCCAACACCAACAAACATCTCAACAAAATCGGAACCTGATATTGAAAAAAAAGGCCTATCTGCTTCACCTGCAATAGCTCTTGCAATAAGTGTTTTACCAGTACCCGGAGACCCTACACATAAGACTCCTTTAGGAATCTTTCCTCCTAAAGCTGTAAATTTTGATGGGCTCTTTAAAAACTCAACGATTTCTTCTAACTCTTCTAAAGCTTCGTCAACTCCAGCAACGTCTTTAAAAGTGACTTGATTATTCGCTTTATTCCATAGTTTCGCCGGAGACTTTCCAAAGCTCATAGCTCCTCCAGCACCCCCCATTCCTCCTCCTTTCATTTGGCGAGAGAAGATAAAATAAAGTACTACAACTATAAGAATGACTGGTAATAAGCTAAACAGATAGCCAAAGTAATTTGGTTGATTTTTTTCGCTTTTAAAAGTCCTCTCTAAAACCGCATTTCTTGGTTGATCGGGAGCTTTAAAAGCAGCACCTTTGTTATCTGGATAACTCTTCCACTCTTTTTGTGCATTCGCAAACCAATGACTATAAACTTCGGGATCCTGTTTTTCTAATGCTCTAGTGGAAAGCTCTTTATTATTGAAAAACCAAATAACATTTGCAACTTTTTGGCTAGATTTATTCAATTGAGCCTGGTTTTCATCTAATTCAGCTGCAGCTATATTGTACTGATCAATGCCAGATCTGTAAGCTCTAACACTTCTTAATTGTGAAAGCCTCATGTGATTAACTTCTTGATTTAGTTGGTCTACAGTAACCTCTAAATCTCTTATAGATCTTTCATAAACAGCTAATTTTTCAATCTGATTAGTAGTGTTATTTTTGACATTCGAAAGTTCTTGGCTCATGTTTTTTAGATCTCTCTTCATTGTCTCGTTTCCAATTCCCAATCGAGCAGATCTAAGTTTTTGAACCAAAGAACTAAGATCTGTACCTAATAGAGAAACAGATGACTCTGTAGGATGAGCATTAATCGAAGACAAACGATTCTTTAAGTCTTTAAGGCTAACTACTGTTTTCGAGTTTACATTCTTTACGACAATACCGTTTGCTCTATCCGGAGTATCATAAGTACTTCCAATCACAACATAGCCAGATGAAGGTATTTCGATGCCGCTAAGTTCTAGAAACCACGCTGCAGAATCTTGAACTTTTTTACCCTGAGCATCCAAAGTTTCAACCATTTGCGATTTTTGTCGGGCTAGTTCATGGCTTGCATTTAAGTCTTGCAAGAATTGATATCTCTCTTTACTCGCTTCAGGAAGAGTAGACCTAAATTTTCCACTAAATGTGACTAAGTTGTCATTTAAAGAGGTTTTCCTATTATCTTCTGGTTGCAACAAGTTTAAATTGACCAAATGCTCTACCTGGTGACTAAAAGAAACTTTAGCCATTTTTTGACTTGAAAAGTTTTGCACCAAAAATACGATTAAAATTGCCGCTAAAATAAAAAGAAAAAAGCTCCCCGGAAATCCCTTCTTTTTACCCTTATAATTGCCATCGTCTGCCATAGCTAAAAGTACCCGTTATTTTAATATTTTTTGCCTAAGTAATTTGAGGCTATATTCATGAGCTATCTTTAAAAGATTATATTAAGTCAAGAGTTGAGTAAGATATTCTTTAAGTTTTAAAATCTACTAAATATAAGCCTATCAAATTAAATAATTTGAGAAATAACTAAACATGTTAAATATCGCTATTATGTCAGATTGACTATTTCATGATCAATATCTTCTTTTAAAAAAAGGGACCTTTAAAACTTATATTATTTCCTTCTTAAGAAACTCTCCTCTGTATACTTTTTGTTCAACTTTATTACAGAACCTATCCATAATATAACAATTGCTAGAACAAAACAAAATAGTATAACAAGGCTGTTGCTAATAGTTCCGAACAAAAGAACGACTTGAAGAATGACCCCTCCTCCAAATTTTCCAAGCCTTGAGCCAATTACATCAATTGCCGCTCTACCTTTTACTTTCGATTCGTTACCTAAAGGAATATAAGCTTCTTTCCAACGACTTCAATTTGGGTTAAAATTGAATTTATGGTACTGTCCGTTGTCCCAGTCAATTGTAATTGCTCCCCCATCACTTGCAACGTCAACAAGAGCAATATATCCTAATCCAGGATAGCTTCCACTAGCATCATAAGTCACTTGTAAAGTAGAACCAAACCCTGCATTTTCCTTAGGAAGCAAAACTAACCGTGAATTATTCTCATCTCCCCCAGCTATATATCCGTAGCAGTAATTGTGTCCTTGCGCATCAATTTCACTTTGAAATATGGGAATTACAAAACCAGGTTTATTATTTTTATCGACATTTGCTCCCCCTGTGGCCCCATACTCTAAAAGAGTCAAATGAATATCAATTGGATCTTGCAAATCACTCGTATCTATGGTTACTGTGACAAAATTATTTCCATCCATGCTCTTTGAGGGGTTTTCTAACATATTGCTAGAGCCATCTTGGCTATAGACTCCCCAAAAACTATTCATTCCCATCCCAGGAAAATTATTAAATGTTTGAAAGAAGGCTGTCTTTTCTACTATCCCTGGCGAACAATGATCACATCCTTGTATACCCCTTGCTCCCCAGTAGTAATAGTAATCCTTAGCAGCAGCAAGGGTTGCAGTCGCCCAGTCTGGCTGATTGGGCCATTGACTTGTGGGCCAGGGCATCTCTCCTCCACTTGGCCAAGCCTCTTCAGCAATATTAATGTCTCCTGGATACCCTGCAGATTTAGCCGCTTGCTGAACGCTCGTTATCTTATCGCTATTCCATTGTTTAGGAAACTTTCCCGGATCAGTATTGTAAGGAGTTCCAGGAAGAACCCAGAAGGCATATAAAGTCGCATCAAAGCTATCCAAAGCATTCATATACTTTGTACAGGTTGCTCCTTTGCTATTAAAAAAAGATATCAAACTATCAGCTTGTTGCGCAGTTGACAATTTCACCTTACTACCTTTTTGCCCTATACAAGTTCGTATTTGTAAAATGAACTCTAACTGTTGTTGAAGAAAAGTATCACCTGCCCCAAAATTCTCATTCCCCACTACAACTGTTTGAATAAAATCTTCATCTTTGTATTCCTGAATTGCTGCTTTAACCGCGTCTACATCAACCTGAGTCCACTGATACCCTGGTTGACAATAGACCCCAAGATCGATTTTCAATTTATCAGGATCTTGTTGCCCTGCATTCCAATCATGCAGTACATCTGCCATATTTATTGCTACTAAAGGTCCCCCTCCTGTTTTTGTACTATCTAAAGAGCTAAAACTCGTAAAAAACGTCTTGATGTAACTAATCCGTACAAAATCATGCTGATCATTCCAGGCATTTAATTTCTTAATATTATCTAAATCCCCCTTTATGGCATTTTCCATTAATGTTTTCACATCTTCTGCCGTATACGGTTGATTCGTTGCAGGATTAATATTTTGATCACTTAATGCCCGCGCTTTGAAAAAATTCCAATTGTGATTTGGATCATAGTTTAATCCCTTTAACTCAGTAGAAGATACGCCCCCATGCAAAGAACTACATCCTAAAAGGCAGAAAAATAGATAAAAAAAACAACGGCTAGCAATTTTAGACATAATCTTTATACTCCATAAAAAATCAATATATGAGAATTTTCGATTCTGACATAAACGAATAAAAACAGCAACTTAAGTCTATTAAATTTTACTCCAAAAACTGCTTTCTACTGCACTACGAGCGCCTTTTGATTTTAAATTAGTTTTTAAAACTTACATTACTTACTTCTTAATAGACTGCATTCTACATGAGCTACCCGCGCTTCAGAAAGTGCCATTTGAAGAGCTGCATTTGCCCACCCCAAAGGGCAAATAGGAGAGTGCAGAGGCCAAATATCGCCATTTTCATCAATAAGAGTGTTGATGCTTTCAGCCAGCTGCCATTCTTCGAGTTTTTCACCATTGGCAGCATAGGCATTGTCTCCTGTGATTTGCGCCAATGACCTTTTGAGATGAATGTCCCCTTTTTTCAAATAGTATTCTTGATATTGCGAATCTGTTTGCATAATAGACAATCTATAGTAAGCAATAGAGAAAATGGAGTCAAAAAACCACTGAGAATCATAAGGCTGTTGATGAGGTAGGTAGCCCTTTCCAAATCGATTTAAAAAGGATAAATATTCTGTTGCTGGACCTTCAATCCTTGAGGGGTGTTCAAACTCTATCCAATAGTTTACAGCCTGGTAGGAATCATTTTTATATCTATAGATTCCATAGGGTCCTATAAGGCTTCGTGTAACATTAAGAATTTTTTGAATATTTTGAGGGTCATTGTAATAGAGAGCTCCTTTAAGAACACAAAGAAATAACAGTGAAGCATCTCCTTCCCTATTGATTATAGAACCATCCAAGTTTGGAGCTTCTGCCCCGAGAAGAAGATTCTTTTTGACACGCTCATATCCCTTTTGATATAGCTTTTCAATATGTTCTGAGGAAAGTGAATTCGTAATTGTGGTCATAAGATTTTTATCTTGATATTCTTTCCTAAGAGAGGGCAAAACAACAAGAAAGTCATGAAATTTCATCTTCAGATCCGGATTGTTGTTAATAGTTTCCATGATTGCACGTTGACCTGAAGCAATTAGCCCACAGCTAGAGGTATTACACAACATCAGCTCCTCCCAAGGACCCGCATCACACCGCTGTTCATAAGAACATACTGTAAAAAAGGCTGGAAAAAGTGCGAGAAGCTCGAGATATTTATCCTGCAGTTCATCACTTTTTAATATATCAGAGGTTAGCGCATCTGATAACATTAATAAAAAGAGTCCGTGACTATCAAATTGTAGATGGTTCCAGAGCTGATCCTCCCCATTAAACTGATGATGGCTAAGAGTTTTACTAGAAAACCTAATGAGCGGAGCTTGCATATACGCTTGTGGATTTTCACGAGGATTGATAAAAGTCGGATCTTTTATGCTATTGATAAAACGAAACATCTGATCATCGGTCGTGTAAAAATCAAGCAAAGAGAGAACTAATCGTTTAGCTTTTACTCGATCTTGAAGTTTTAACCCATAATAGTGCCAACAACAATCGCGCACCCAAATAGCAGAGTAATTTGTCTCATCAACTTCTTCTTCGTTCCTTCTCGATGACGCCATAGAAAACCCCTCTTTCGTTAAAGGGATTGAAAGGTGTGGGTTAAGTAAATCTTGAAGTTGTTCTAAAGTTTTTGATGTAAATCTCTTCGTTAAAAATTGTGCAATTATTGGATGATGAGGATAGACAAAAGCCCCTTCTGGGATTGCTAAACATTGTGGATGAGAAAGTCTTTGTTGTTGAAGAAGTATCTTGATCCTATTGCTGCTAATCTGAGTCTGTATTTCTGTAGGCAAATGGCTATGAATACCATGTGATAAAAAAAGGATAAATAAAAAAAATTTACGCATAAAAAACCTTGATATATTTAAATTCTCTCCCTTTTAGAATACACACAACGAGAGATAAAGTTTATGAATGAATTCATCAACTTTCTTTAATCGAGACTGTTAAAAGGACTGTTCCATCGCTACTCTTACCTGTAAGCATTTCATAGACGTGATTCTCTTTAGAATGGATCAAAGGAAATATAGTTCTTAAAAACGCAGGCACCTTATGATTTGTCCAATAATCTGATAAGTCTTTGGATTTAGAATTAAATAACTTTGAAAGGCTTGGTTTTTTTAAGATGCAATCTCTTGTAGGAAGTAATAGAGTCATAGAACCTTCTTTCCATAGAGATTGCCAATCATTAGATATACCCTCAGCAGTATCGTTTAATGTAATATAAAAATCACCATATTGACCAGATTTTAAAGACATATTTTCTTTATAAATGAATCTTGGTTTCGTTTTAAAGAAAGTAAAGATACGTTTTCTATCTAAAATTAATTCTCCCCTTTTAGTTAGATAATTTTTTTGTGAGCTCGATAAAAAAAAATGTTTTATTAGATCTTTTGTTTGCTCTCTACTTAAAGTAAAACCTTTTTCCTTAAAAAGAGAAGATAACATAAATTTCAGTTCAAGGGGCTCTATATCATTTTCACTCGCTAAATCAATAAATATTCCAAAACGGTTTTGATACACTTTTTTTGAGAATCGTTTTACTTTTTTTTCTAAATACATTTTTAATTCTGAGGATAAATAGCTAAGTTGAAAGCAGCTATTAGAGATCTTTTTACCAAAGCTCTTTTCTAAGGTAGGAAATATTTCTTTTCTCATTTTCGCTCTTAAAAACTTTTCATCTTCATTCGTTTTATCAAAGAAAGGCTTAAAAGGCCTTTCTTTGATAAACGAAAGTAATTCTAATTTTGTATGATCGAGTAACGGTCGCCATAGTACTAGGGAAAACCTCTTTGAAATTTTCTGCATCCCATATAAATTATAGAGCAAGGAACCTTCTAAAACTCTTTTTAAAACCGTTTCTTCTAAATCATTTCTTTGGTGACCTAATAAGACAGCATGAAAATTATACGTGTTATTTAGTTTTTGAAAAAATTCATACCTTAAAGTTCTGGATCTATCTTCCAAATTCTTCGACCCATAATCTTTTGCCTCTAATTTGAGAAAGTGAAATGGCAGCTTATGAACTTTCGCCAACTCTTTTAACGATTTTGCTTCTTCTTCACTTTCGTCTCTCCATCCATGATTCACATGAGCTATATGCAAATCAATTTTAAAGTCTTTTCGAACATCCAACAACAAATAAAATAGAGAAAGCGAATCTGGCCCTCCAGAAAGAGCGAGTAATAGAGGCTCTCCCCCAAGGTAGTTTATTGATAAAAATTGCTTAAATGATTGTATCAGTTTTTTAGACATAAATGTTATATTAATATTTTCTAATGTTAATTATATAAAAGTAGTTTGATCTATGCAAGAGTTCTGCTTTTTCCTTTTACTTTGCTCAAAAAAAGGTATAATAATCCAAAAAAAATGAGCTGTCTTTTATGCCTATAATTTGGCGTTACTTGCTAAACCAATATTTTAAGATCTTTTTTTTAACAACGACGACCTTTATTGGAATTTTGCTTGTTACAAGATTAAAAGAGATCGCTAAATTCGCATCTCTTGGCCCTGAATCACTCTACATTTTAAAATTTATTTTTTACCTTATTCCCTATATTCTACCTATAACTATTCCTGTAGCCTCTTTAATAGCAGCTATTTTAGTTACAAGGAACTTATCTACAACACATGAAATCACTTCTATGAGAAGTTTAGGTTTTAGTATATCCCAGCTTTTATTTCCGCTACTCTTAGTCGGAGCCATCTTCAGCGTATTAAATTTTTATATTGTTTCAGAATTAACTACATTTTCTCACTTGTCTTCCAGGAAATTAATACATCAGATAACAAGTGTAAATCCCCTTTTTTTACTCCAAAATAGGCAGCTTTTAAAACAAAGAGACCTTTATGTTGATTTAGATAACCTCGATAAAGGACGCATAGCGGAAAATGTTTTCATAATTGTTTTAAATCAAAAAAATAATCGTTTAAACCTATTAAATGCAAAACAACTCGAACTTCAAGGTTCAAACATACTCGGAACAGACATGGGAATTATTTCCAACATTGAGTCAACTAAAGATGATGCTGATCATCTGCTTATTGAAAATGAACAAGCTATGCAAATTAACGCAGAGGAACTCTCATCATTAATGAAAAAAAGCGGTTTTAGATTAAATACTGATTATTTTCAGTTAGGACAACTGCTCGTAAGAACTCAGGAATTTAAAGAAAGACTTCATCAGAAAAAGACTCATTATCCAGGTCATCATGAAATTATAGGATTAAAAAAACAGATCAATCGTTGCGTTTCTGAGATTTTTAGACGCTTTTCTGCAGCTGTGTCTGTATTTACGTTCACGCTTTTAGGCTTAAGTTTTGGGCTTGGAATTGGAAGGGGTCACGGGAACAAAGCTGTTTATTATGTCGTGGGTTTATCAGTGCTTTCTTTAATAGCTTTTTTTGGAGCAAAAAGCTTTGATCAAAACCTCCCTCTATCTATAACACTCTATACATTGCCACATGCCATAATCATTTTCTTTTCTATCTTAAGACTAAAAAAAATTGCAAAAGGAATCGAATGAAAAACAATTCCATTTTATTTCGCTATATCCTTTTTGAAAGTATAAAAGTTGTTATTCTATTTACCCTTAGTTTTTATCTGCTCTATATCTTAATCGACTACTCCATTCACATGAAAACATTTTCCAAGACTTCTTTTTTTGTAATGATTCAGTATTACATCTGCAACTTTTCAAAAAGGGCTGATCTAATCTTGCCATTTGCTCTTGTTTTAGCTACGGCCAAGGTTTTACTTACCCTAAATGTCCATTGTGAACTCTGTGCTTTTTTAGCAGGGGGAATTTCCTTGAAAAAAATTCTGATGCCCATTTTTTATTTAGGGTGTTTTTTTACTCTCCTGCTTTACTTAAATTTTGAAACACTTGAACCGCTCTCTTTAAAAAAACTAGAACATATCGAAGATCATCACTTTATAGACCAGCATAAAAAAATAACATCGAAGCCTGTTAACCTTTTACCATTAGATGACCAATCGAAGCTTATTTTCCACACCTATAACTCGTCCTCGCGATCTCTACACGACGTCTTTTGGTTGCAAAACCACGATAAAATAACACATATTAAAGTGTTATACCCCTTTCAACACCCTCCTCAAGGAGTTGCCGTAACTCAAATGGCTAGAAACAAAAACGGGATTATAGAAAGAACTCTGTATGAAAAAGAGACTCTTTTAGACGATCTAAAGATTGAAGTGAATTCGCTTTTTAAAGCTGTTGTCCCTGTTCGTCACCAAGTAATCTCCAAACTAATTCGAAACTTAAATTCAATCGATCATAATAGCGATTATTACGCAGAAGTAATTACCACTTTAAACTATAAATTATCTATGCCTCTTTTAGCTATACTAGTAATCATAGGGCCTGCTTCATATTGCTGTAGATTTTCAAGAACTACTCCTACATTTTTTATCTATAGCCTTTCTATGGTTGGTCTTATTGCTTTTTTTACAATAATGAATGCTGCTTATATTTTAGCTGAGAATAAGGTTTTTTCTCCTATTCTCATTATTTGGCTACCATTTATAATAGCCTTTATCTTTTTTGGAAAAAAAACACTTAAAATAGACTCTATAAGATGACCAATTACTCACCACCTTTTCCTTCAAAACTTATCGTTGATGCAAAAGCTATCGAAAATAACATTCGCTATTTTCGCAAAAAAAAACCTCATTCTGCAATTATGGGAATTGTAAAAGGTAATGCTTATGCTGTAGGCACAGTAAATCTTGCAAAGATACTGGAAAAAGAACAGGTCGATTTTTTAGGAGTAGCCCATTTAACGGAAGCTCTTCTTTTAAAAAAAAATCATATTAAATCTCCTATTTTTATAATTTTTTCTCCTTTAAATACTTTTGAGACAATAATAGAACGTCGATTTCATCTAGCCGTAAATTCTATAGAAGAACTTAAAGAATTAGAAAAACAGGCAAAAAAACAAAAGAAAAAAGCTCTCTGTCATCTAAATCTCAACACAGGAATTAACCGCTTTGGGTGTTCAAAAGAAAACGCTTTTGAGTTGTGTTTTTACCTGCAAAACAGCCCCCATCTCTCTTTTGAAGGTTTTTTTTCCCATCTAACAAGCAGTGAAACAGAAGAAGAAGACCCATTTACTCTCAAACAATATCAAGTACTATCAAATTTTTTATATACTCTACATAAAAAGAACATCTACCCAAAATGGGTGCATTTAGCAAATACTGCAGGAGCTTTGAGATTTGATTTTCCACTATGTAACCTCCTCCGCATAGGGATTGGACTTATAGGAGCAAAAACAATAAAAAAATCACCCTTAACACCCGCTCTTACTCTAAAAACAACTATTTCACACACTCATAATGTTATAAAAGGCGATAGTATTGGTTATAATAGAAAATGTACAATTACCAAAGATAAAGCCAAAGTAGCTATTATCCCATTAGGATACCAAGATGGGCTATTAACTAGTTTCAGCCCAAAAGGGTATGTGATGATCAATCAGAAAAAAGCTCCTATTTTAGGGCCTATTTTTATGGACTTTACTGTTGTAGATATTACCGATAATTTAGCTGCTCGTCAGGGTAGTGAAGTTACTCTATTTGGAAATGGTTGCAACACCATAGAATCGTTCTGTAGTCAGTCAAATGTTTTCATTTACGAATTTTTAAGTTCTATAGGTAACCGAGTTGAAAGAAAAATAATTAATTTAAATCCATAAAAATGGAATCTCTTTTAAGTCTATTTACATAGAAATTTTTCTTTAGTAGAAGATAGGTAACTCTATAAGCAAGCTTTTTGCATACTGCTAAAAGTTTTTTTTGCCTTATTCACTGAAATTAGTTTTGTCCATGCCTTTTGGCGAAATTTAAATCTTCCAATATTTGGGATAAGGGCTGAGGGTTTGATGATTTTTCCATAGTACCAACTCGGTCTCCATAGCGTTGACATTTTGCGATTCCAACAAATTGTTAACGTCGGGATTTTCAAACAAGAAGCTAGATGGCCTATTCCAGAGTCATTTCCGATAAGAAATCCCGATTCGTATAAAATTTCAGAAAGCTCTAGGAGATCGGGTGTAATACAAGAAAGCCCATTGAAAAAATCCTTTCCTTTTTCCAATTCTTCTTTGGAAAAAACGATTAAAGGTTCAAACCCATCTTCTTTTAGAGAATGAGACAATTGAAGAAATTTCTGACCCGGCCAATGTTTTTTCTCTTGTCCTGCAAAAGGATGGATAATGACTTGCTTTTTCTTAGACCGATACTCTAGTTTTTTTCGAATTACAATCCCATTATCTTTAACAATCTTTTTTAGCCCCCAAAACTTTTGGCTAAACAACATTAGATTTTCAATGATTGTAAGTTTGGAGTCAAACCTAACACACGAATTTTTATGAGGTTTTCTCAAGGTAGGAATTAAACAAAAGACTTTATTTTCTCCCTTTTCTCTTTCTAGTTTTAAAAGCTCTTTCTGAATAGATCTTGAATCAAAGAATAGAATGATTTGGTCATACTCATTATAAAGATTTTCGCTATGATCAAGAGCCTCTATTCCTCTTTTTTTTAATAACGGAAATAGATCTTTTAAAACACCTGCTCTTTCATGTGCAAAATAGCCATCTACTCCGTTTATCATAAGGTTGTGGAAAAGAGTAAGAGACATTAAACAATCTCCTAATGGAGATGACGAAATGATAAGTATTTTTTTATCTATAGCTGATGAAAGAGGTTTATCAACTTTTTTCTTTATATCTAAAATAAGCATCAAGAGTCACATTTATGAGATCCATCACAATAGGGCATATTCTTTGACTTACTGCACCCACAGATAGATATTTTTTTATCCTCTTCAAAAGTCACCCTAAAGGGTTCTATTCCCAGTCCCTTATGGGAACCGTCACAAAAAGGAGGGTTTGTAGTCCTGCAACAAGTGCAAAAAGAGATTCTTTGCCCTTTTTTAGCATCTATTCTATAAGGAGCCTTTTTTATAAAAGTCATTTTTGATCTCATTGAAATTTATTTTTGTTAATGCTAATGTTACTCATTTTAAAAAAGATACCACTTTAAATGCAAGAGACTCAAAAAGATTTACAAAGTTTAAAAAAAGCTTATCGGCAAAACCGCTATGTTGACTCTATAAGTATGCTATTGCAATGGGATCAGGAGACAAAAATGCCTGCTCATAGTGCAACAAAAAGAGCCGATCAGCTTGAAGTTATCTCTGAAATAGCTCATGAGAGAAAGATTAGTAAAGCATATTTTAAGAAGCTAGATAAGTGCATTGATACCCAATCTGGTGAAATTAAAATTGAAGACATCTCTCCAATAGACAAAAGAGCTCTTGAACTCTACAGAAAAGATTATCTTGATGCCAAGAAACTTCCGTCCTCTTTTGTTAAAGAGTTAACAAAACTTACCTCTTTATCAATGAATATCTGGTCAAACGCAAAAAGGGAAAATGCATTTCATAAATTCAGTCCCTATTTGGAAAAAATTATAGTTTTGATGCAAAAAAAAGCTGAGCTTTTAGGTTACGAGTCCCATCCTTATGACGCTCTTTTAGATGAATATGAACCCACAATGACAGTAAAAGATGTTGAAAAACTCTTTTCCTCCTTAAAGAATAAAATCATCCCTTTACTTGGTAAGATAAAATCATCAAAACAAATAGATGATTCCATCTTAAGAAAGTCATATCCCCAAGACACACAAAAAAAACTTGCAGATCAATTACTCAAACTTTTAGGCTACTCAAAAAACACCCTTAGGCTCGATGAGTCGAACCACCCTTTCTGTATGGGTATTTACCCTACAGATGTACGAATGACAACCCATGTAAAGGTTAAAAACCTTCCTTTTTGCTTATTATCAACTCTTCATGAGGCAGGTCATGCTTTGTATGAATTAAACTTGCCAGAGAAATACTTTGATACACCTATTTGCCGTTACTTATCCTTAGGAATTCATGAAAGTCAATCGAGATTTTGGGAAACAAGAATCGGTCAAAGCCTTCCTTTTTGGAAGTTCTTTTATCCTTATGTAAAGAAAACCTTTTCTAAAAAATTAGAAAAAACGACGCTGCAGCAATTTTATCGCGCTATTAATCACGTAAGTTTCAGCCCAATTAGAGTAGATTCTGATGAGGTTACCTATTCACTCCATATCATTTTACGTTTCGAAATAGAGCTCGCCCTGATAGAAGGTTCTATTTCCGTTCGTGATATTCCTGAGATCTGGAATGAAAAAATGCAAACGTACCTTGGCTTTAAACCTAAAAATAATGCTGAAGGCTGCTTGCAAGATATCCACTGGTCTTTTGGACTCTTTGGATACTTCCCAACATATACTTTGGGCAATCTTTATTCGGCTCAATTTTTTTCAGCTTTTCATGACCAGCATTTAGATTGGGGAAAAGCTGTAGAAAAAGGTGAATTTTCTTTTATTCAAGATTGGCTAAAAGATAAAGTACATCAGCATGGAAGACGCTATCCAATAGCTCAATTGATCAAAAAGGCCACAGGCAAAAAATTATCCATCGATCCTTATATATCTTATTTAAATGATAAGTATGGAGAGCTTTACTCTTTTTAGAGTTTAGAAATACGAAATTTTCTTCTTATGCCTGCCTTTTCATACCGCATTTTTTGCACATCTGTCTCCGGTTTTATAGGCAATACTTTTGTAGGTCGATTTGAGTCACCAAGTGCTATAAGAGTGAAATACGCTGATACAACTTTTCTTATTTCTCCTGTTATATAGTTATGTGCCATAACTTTAATACCCACTTCCATAGAAGAATTCCACGCCCTGTTTACTGAAGCTTTAAAGATTAGAACCTCTCCTCTTTTTGCTGGAGATTTAAACTTAAGAGAGTCTACCATCAATGTGGTGCATACTTTTCCACTATGCCTTTTTGCACAAACAGCAGCAATCATATCTGCTATTTCCATAATTCTCCCACCAAAAACTGAATCATGTGGATTAAGATCATTTGGAAAGATCTCGTAGACATGATCCTCTATTGATGAATCTGAGACTGATTTTGCATTAAAAGCCATAAGTTCCCCCTTCTTTAGCGTCTCTAACTCGAAATAGATTTATCTTCAATAGAAGAAATTTCTTATTGTCAGATTAATCCACGTTAATTATCTAAACTATAGAAGGAGACTTTTGGATGAGAATACTTTTTACAAACACAGGACCCTGGGGAACCGGAGCTGGTACAGTTATAAATGGAGTTTCTCAAATACTTAAAAATCAAGGACATTCCGTAAAAGTAATCTTTCCCGACCTCGGCCTAAACTCAAAAGACAAAGAAGCTTACTACCAAAATAAAGAGCTTTTTCACATCATAAAGTTCCCTAGGACTCACAAAAACACAATGTTTCCAACATTTCCACTGATTATTCCTGATCCTAACCCAAGAAATCTTAAAAACGCATGGACATACAAGGATTTATCAGAGGAACAACTTGAAAAATTTATCGATTTACTACGCATTGAGTTTAAAAAAGTTATTGATGATTTTAAACCCGATGTCATTGAAACTGAGCATATATGGTTAATGGGAGCGGTTTTATCTGAATTTAATATTCCTCTAATTGCTTGTGCTCATAATTCCGATCAAATTGGTTTTCATTATGACAAGAGAATGCAAAGCTATGCTATCAAATGCGCCCAAAAATCAGAGTTTTTATTTGCCTTAAATGAACACTTAAAAGAACAAATTATATCTCTTTATAAAGTAAAGTCCGAAAAAGTTATTATAATCCCGAATGGATTTGACCAATCTATATTTTCTTTAAAAAAAACAAATAGAAAAGCTCTTTTAAAAGATTATCATATTGATGATATTCCAACTTTGCCTATTGTTACTTTTCCAGGAAAGCTTTCAAAAATAAAGGGGGTTGATACCCTACTAAAAGCTAATGCTCTAGTTCAAAAAGAACATCCCTTTATTCTCCTTCTTTTTGGCAGTGGAGAGATAGAAGAAGCTTTAGGTCATTCTCCTTCTAGAGAAGAAATGGAAAACGTACATATAATGGGGCACGTTACTCCCCCAGAACTTGCAAGTTTTCACAATATCGCTAAGTTTTGCGTACAGCCCTCTAGAAGCGAAGGCTTTTGTATAGCTGCACTTGAAGCTATGGGATGTGCGCTTCCTCTTATAGCAACGCCCGTAGGAAGTATGAATGAATTTGGAGTAGGAAAAATTGTTCCTGTTGATGACTTCTCTACTCTAGCTAAATATATAGAGAGTTTTTTAAGTTTTGAAGAGGAAAAATTTGCAATCCTTAAACAAAAGGCTCTTAACACTTCAAAATCCTATATGTGGGAATCTGTCGTTAACCAAAGAATCAAATACTACGAAATCCTTGCCAATGATTTTAAAGATGCAGTTTAATGCTTTATGACTACAGCTCTTAAAAAGTGGATGATAACATTTGCAATGGCAGGTAGTTATTGCATGGTCTATCTTGACCAATCTGTTGTTTCTGTAGCGCTTCCAACAATTCAAAAATCCTTAAGTGCAAGTTCACTTTCTATACATTGGGTTGTTAACGCCTATCTATTAGTTTTAGCTACGCTAGTATTAAGTGGGGGTTAATAACAGCTCGCGTAAATATGATATAATTTTATAAAATCTATACAAATAAATAGATTTATCAAGATAGGGCAAGCAGGTAAAATCTTAGGTGTCACTCCTCAAACAGTGCGATGTTAGGAAGAAAAAGGTGTTTTGAAGTCTGAATAGCGGCTCCAGGAGCTACCCGTTACTACTCAATCGACAGCCTACTGGGCATCCCAACATCAAGAAAGCAAATTAACGATTGCTTATGCTAGAGTTTCAACTCATGACAAAAAAAAATTTACAAACGTGAGCGGAGTTGTTATCTTCTTACTGCTTAGCGCATGGATGGTTTTTTGAAGTCATTAAAGATCTCGGTTCAGGAATGAACTACCGAAAAAAGGCCTTAAGCGCTTACTCGACTAATTTTAGAGCGAAAGATTAACTAGTATTAACGCATAAAGAGTGCTTACAATGAAAGCTACTTATCAAACACGTCCTCTAATCGATGAAAGAACTTTGTGTATTCTACAAGAATACTCACAGCATATGTCCCCGTATAGAAAGGAAGTTATTTTCAGATATAAGCAAAGGACATAAATCCAAAGATCTTAAAAACTCCTATCTTAAAGAATACGGCATTACTTCTAGGCAATTTAATGCAGTAAGAGTTAAGTTAGAAGGCAAGATCGACTCTCTTAAAGCACTCAGAAAAGCTGCTATTCTGCGAACAAAAGCTAATATTGCCTCTTTAGAAAAACTAATCCCTCTCTTGTCTAAGAGAAAGAAACGCTTTTCCCTCCACCAGAAAAAACGTAGCCTAACTAAATTAAGCCACAAGCTATTTTAAATTTCGTTTATGGCTACATTGTACAAAAAACTTAAAAATAACCGCTTGCTTATTGCCATAGGTATGTTCTCTCTTACTTTTACGTTTATCTGGTTTTATTTCTTTATCCCTTATAAAAGCCTGCTATTACTCCTTCCAGGTTTAGTCACTTATTGTACCGCAGTCCCTTTAGGATTCATTCCTACATTTCAATCAGCAATACATTCAGTTCCTCCTGAAAAACAAGGAATTTCTTCGGGAATTGGTTTTGCTTCAAGACAATTAGGAGGAACTGTAGGTTTTGCACTTATTGGTGTAATTATCCTTCACAAAACCACAGGTATCTCATTTAATAGCTTTTCAATTGGTTCTGTTTATGCAGAAGGCTACGCTAATAGTTGTTTACTAATTGCCGGTGCAACATTTATTGGATTTATTTGTGCTCTATTTTTCATCAAGGATTAGTTCTATATTGATGTGTAAATTTAACTGCCTTTTATTAACTCATCCTCTTCTAATGGAATATATAAAGAGAAGACATCCTCATTTGAGGTAGAACTGTGACCTTGCCCTGTGATATCTTCTGCAAGAAGAATATCTCCTTTTTGAAAAACTCTTTTTTCTCCTGAGCCTATTTCAACCTGAACTTTTCCGCTCATATATATAATCATCTGCCTTCTAGGAGCATTATGCCACGGATAATTATAATCTTTTTTTGTTTTTCGAAAAATAAAACCTTTTCCTCTAAATAAACGAGAGAGTTCTCCGTCTTCTTGCTGATTATCGAGTTCTATTTTGAGATCTTCAAAATGAGATTGTTTATCTTCACCTGTATAGATACGTGTAATCTTCATAGTTAACTATTTATTAACATTGATAAATGACATCACTTTCTTCGTTTGCAATGACAAATATTATTTCTCCATTTTTTTGTAAAGAAAATAGTAGAGACATAGCTGGGGATGCGATTGAAGATATAGAAGCCAATTCTTAAATTAGGTTTAAAAGATCCTATTATAGCCTTCAAAACAAGGTTTATGAAAAGAGCTATACAACCTTTAGTTTTTTAATGACTATTTTAAGAAAGTCTATGAAAAGATCAATCTCTGCTATTGTATTAAATATAGAAAAAGAAGCTCTAACTGTTACCCCTACATTATAAAAATCTAAAAGAGGTTGGGTACAATGATGACCTGTTCTAACTGCTACTCCATGCAAATCAAGAAGCGTGCCGATATCCAAAGGGTGTATACCTTTAACATTGAAACTAATAATCGCAGATTTGTTTTTGGCTCTTCCTATTATATTTACCTCTTCAATAGCATCTAATTTCTTTGTGGCATAATTTAATAAGGCCTTATCGTGCTCAAGTATAGAGTCAAAACCTAAGTTACTAATAAAATCCACTGCTTTTTTTAGCCCTATTACACCAGCAATATTTGGAGTTCCGGCTTCAAATTTTAAAGGTAGTGGAGCATAAGTAGTTTTCTCAAAAGTTACCTTTTCGATCATATCCCCACCTCCTTGATAGGGGGGCATTTTATCTAAAAGCTCTTCTTTTCCATATAAGACGCCAACTCCCGTAGGACCGAACATCTTATGAGAAGAAAAAGCATAGAAATCAACATCAAGATCTTGAACATTTACGGGCAAATGCGCAATTGCTTGAGCACCATCAACCAAAACATGAGCATGATAAGAATGCGCGAGATTAATGATCTTTTTTAGAGGGTTAATAGTCCCTAAAGCATTGGAGACATGAGTTATTGCTACAATCTTTGTCTTATCTGAAATTAATTGTTTGTATGCTTCAAAGTCAATCTCTCCTAAAGAGTTGATTGGAATAACTTTTAGATGCGCTTTTTTTTCATGTGCAATAAGCTGCCAAGGAACTATATTTGAATGGTGCTCTAAGGTTGAAATAAGAATCTCATCACCTTCTTGGATAAATGCCTTTCCGTAAGAGGATGCGACTAAATTTATTCCATCTGTCGTTCCTTTAGTAAAGATGATTTCATCTTCTTTTTTTGCATTAATAAATGTTTGAATCGTTTTTCTTGATTCATTGTATCTATCTGTTGCTTGCACAGAAAGCGTATAAACAGCTCTATGAACAGTTCCATAAGAGTAGGAATAAAAATCTCTCAATGAATCAATAACACACCGCGGTTTTAAAGAAGTCGCAGCAGAATCAAAATAAATTAAAGGCTGTTTCCTGATTTCTTCTTTTAATTGAGGAAATTGGCTCCTAATTTCTTCCATTTATTAGCCCTATTATTTCTCTCTTTAGCTGTTTATCATTAATTTTATTTATAATTTCCTCTTTAAAGGCGGAAACTAAAAGGCACTCTGCATCTTTTTCTGGTATTCCTCTCGCCCTTAAATAAAATAATAATTCTTTATCTAGTTTTCCAACTGTTGCACCATGAGATGCTTTCACATCATCTGCGAAGATCTCAAGATTCGGCTTGCTATAAGCTTTTGCTCTATTATCTAAAACAAGGTTATTATTTAACTGGTAAGCATCTGTTTTTTGGGCTATAGAATCGACATAAACTAAACCCTCAAAGCTAGACATGCTCTCATCATATAGAACCCCTTTATAATGTTGCGTAGAAGTACAAAAGGGAGCTGAATGTTTCATTAATATATGTGTATGCAAATGACTTGCTTCTTTTAAGTGCCATGCTCCATAAAGATGGGCTTCGGCATACTCCCCTAATAAATAAACTTTATGGTCCTTTCTGTAAAGATCTGGATTAGAACTCAAGTCAATAGACTCAAAATAAGCCTTTTTCTTTAGGTTTACTCTGTAAAAGTCAAAAACAGTTCCCTTTGCTAATGAAAGGCCTATTATTTTTAATCTTGCCTTCTCTTCAAGCTGCGCATGAATTAAAGAGTTATTTAAATAGGAATCACATCCAAAAGATAGGGTTGTTTGAACAAGGTTAAGTGAAGAATGACTGCCTAAAACTAAATGTACCCTTGGAGTGGATAAACAATAATTTTCAGTTACCAAATTTATAATTTGAAGATTATTTTTTATCTCTCTTTTAGGAGGCAGGTATAAAAATACCCCTCCATATTGCAATGAGGAATTTAGTAGTGCAAAAGGATCTTTTTCCTCTTCAATCTCATTTTCATACTGATTTTTAATAAATGCACCATATTTTTTCTCAGCATCTTTAAACGTTGAAATAATTAGCTTTTCATTTATCGAAGTTATGTCGGAGAGTTCCCAATCAATATTTCCATTTACAAAAACTAAAAGACTATTTTCTGAACCTTCAAGAATATAGGGTGCGAGAGATTTTTTTTTAATATCAACCTTTTTGGCCGTGATATAAGTGTTGTTATAAAGCTTTCTTAATCTAACGTACTGATAGAGTTCATTTTTTTGTGTTGGCAAACCAAGGCTTAAGAACTGGTCCCAGGTTCTTTGTCTTTCACTAATAAAGGTATCGTTAGATTGAGATTTTTCAAAAAGCTCTGATAAGTTGTCTAAGAAAGCCTCTTCTATGTTTACTGAAGCAATCATAAAGATGCTCCAACAGACTTCTCTTCTAACCAATCATATCCCTTATCCTCGAGCATTAGTGCAAGTTCTGGCCCTCCTGACTGGATAATTTTTCCATCCATCATCACATGTACAAAATGAGGCTTTATATAATCTAAAAGCCTTTGATAATGAGTAATTAAAATTATTGCATTATTTTTTGTTATCAATGAGTTAATTCCTTTCGCAACAAGGCGAAGAGCATCAATATCAAGGCCCGAATCTGTTTCATCTAAAATAGCTAGCTTGGGGTTAAAAACAGCCATCTGTAGAATCTCATTTCTCTTTTTTTCTCCGCCTGAAAACCCTTCATTGACACATCTCGTCTTAAACTCTTCACCCATTTCCATCATATCCATCTTTTTTGCTAAAATCTTATCAAAATCATCTTCCGATAAAGGCTCTTTTCCTTCAGCTTTCAACTGAGAATTAGTGGCTGTGAGTAAAAATTTAAAGTTAGAAACCCCAGGGACTGCAATAGGATATTGAAATGTCATAAAAAGCCCTAAATGCATTCTTTCTTCTGGTTCTAAAGCAAAAACATCTTTTCCCTCAAAATCGACAGAACCGCCTGTCACCTCATAAGTTGAATCCCCTGCTAAAACTTTTGCTAATGTAGATTTCCCAGAACCATTAGGCCCCATTATCGCGTGAACTTCACCTTTATTGACTTTGAGATTAAAGTTTTTTAAGATAGGCTTTTTTTGAACTTGCGCTGATAAATTTTTTATTGTGATCATGTTACCTCTGACTAACATTGTATCTTTGGCTTTAGCCAACAGAGTTTTCTAGTTTAAGTGTTAATAATTTTTGTGTTTCTTGAGCAAACTCTAACGGTAGTTCTTTAATAACCTCTTTACAAAAGCCATTAACTACCATATTGATAGCATCTTCTCTAGAAATACCCCTTGATTGAAAGTAAAATAACTGCTCTTCATTCATTTTAGATGTAGAAGCTTCATGCTCAATTTCACTAGAATTGTTTTGAACTTCGATATAGGGAAAAGTATTTGCACTACAACGATTTCCAACTAGCATTGAATCACATTGAGTATAATTTCGAGCATTTTTCGCTTTTGGGGATATTTTCACAAGCCCTCTATAGCTGTTTTTTGACTGATCTGCAGAGATCCCCTTGGAAATAATAGTTGAGGTCGTATTCTCTCCTAAGTGCACCATTTTCGTTCCAGTATCTGCTTGCATATAGCCATTTGTCAAAGCAACGGAATAAAACTCTCCTGAAGAACCATTTCCTTTTAAGATGCAGCTTGGGTACTTCCAAGTAATAGCAGCTCCAACTTCCACTTGTGTCCAGGATATTTTTGATCTGTCCCCTTGGCATAGCCCTCTTTTTGTGACAAAGTTATAAATACCACCTCTACCCGTGTCCTTGTCTCCTGAGTACCAGTTTTGAACAGTAGAATATTTAATCTCAGCATCTTCTAATGCGATTAACTCCACCACAGCAGCATGAAGTTGATTCGTATCATAAGAAGGTGCTGTACACCCCTCTAAATAACTAACGTAAGAACGCTCTTCAGCAATTATGAGGGTTCTTTCAAACTGCCCCGTATCTTGTTCATTTATTCTAAAATAAGTTGAAAGTTCAATGGGGCTTCTTACCCCTTTAGGTACATAGACAAATGAGCCATCAGAAAAAACAGCAGCGTTTAGGGTTGCAAAAAAATTATCCCCGGAAGGAACTACTGTTCCTAAATATTTTTTTATCAATTCAGGGTACTTTTGAATAGCTTCTGAAATCGAACAAAGGACTACTCCTGCATCTTCAAGTTTCTTTTTAAAAGTCGTTCCAATGGATACTGAATCAAAAACCACATCAATAGCAACATTGGAAAGGCGTTTTTGCTCATCTAAAGGTATTCCTAGTTTTTCAAATGTTTGTAATAATTCAGGGTCAACTTCATCAAGACTTTTGAGTTGAGGTTGACTCTTTGGCGCTGAATAATAAGACATATCTTGATAATTCAACTCTGTGTAGTTGACATTCGACCAATGCGGCTCTGTTGAGTCTAACCATTTCTTATAAGCTTTTAGCCTGAAGTCGAGCATAAATTCAGGCTCATTTTTCACCTTTGAAAGCCTTCTAATAATATCTTCATTAAGGCCTTTTTCAAACTTCTCCGATTCAATCTCTGTTACAAATCCGTATTTATATTTTTCTTTTTTTGGGAGGTGCGCTGTCATCTGTTATTAATTCAGTACGTTTTATTTTTAAGACTCCAAAAGTTTACACTAAACAATAATAAATCCACTATTAAATTATATCCTTTTGTTTGTCTTTCTTTCTATTTTATCACTATCTCTAGAAGATAATGATTCAAAACTCATTTCTGCTCCCTTCTTCTTATAATCTCTTTTTGGAAGCTTTTTTTTAGAGCTCCCTTTTTTAAGAAAAGGCTTATCTTGACTCATCACTTCCTCCTAAATTATCTCTTTTTTAAAATATTTTCTTGATCAAAGTGGGATAGTTTATAGGCAAAGAGATCTTTACTAAATAATTTCCCAAATATTTTAGATGCAAACTGTTTCATTTTACTTTGAGGTTGATCATTGATAACATTTTGCACAGACCTTAATGCCTCGATCATCCTAATAAAGTTATCCCTCTGCATAGTTCTTTCTCTTAAATAGAGAGGGTACCCAAAGATTATCAAGTAAATATGTTCGATGTCTTCTTTTGAAAATTCCCCATTTTTTATTATTTTTAAAAAGCTGAAAAGCCCACAAAGCTCACTCCCTCCAGAATCTAGGCTATCTTTGCAAGTTAAACATACCGAAGAAGGATCCAAAAGATCTATTAACTTCAGTTCAAGTAAAAAGTAAAATATCTCAATAAAGTTTAATCTCTCTTTTTGTGTTAAAACTTTTTTGTTATGTAAAAAGGTAGAGTGGACTATATGAAATGCATCATCTACAAACTCTTTAAATAATATTTCTCTTACTCTTGGGGGAAAGTAAAAACCACAATCATCCGTTTTCATTTGTTCTTTAAAAACCTCCATGAAGGTCTTTGCATCACTAAGTTCTTCATAATTTCCTTTTTGGTGATAAAAATCGGTATCTTTTGAAAGAGTAACTACGAGAAGTGTCGAAGAAAATTCAGCATATTGGGGCATTTTTTCCAAAGCTAAAGAGCGCCAATATTCTTTCCAAGATGTTCTATCTTGAAAGTTAATCAAAAGGTGTGGCCTATTGTTACTTTCTATCGAATGTATTTCTAGAAAATTTTGAAACTCTTCATCTATTTTCACTTTTTGTACTGTTTCTTGGTGGGTAGGAGATGGCATGCGTAAAAAGGTAATCACATCTTCATTATTCTGCATCTTAAAGTATTCACATGGAATGTTTCTTTGTAATATAGGATCATATTGTATGTCCTGCTCCCCTTCTAAAAAATCAATAATCTTATAGATAGGACCACTTGGGTAATTTTGCAAAGCCCTATTCACGTCAACAAAGTCACTTTCTAACCTATCCCAAAAATGAACATCTCTTATTCTTTTTTCCTTTTTTCCAAAAATTGCACGCCCTTCTTCTATTAGATCTTCTACAATTAACTTTAAACCTTTAGAAGAAAACTTGTTTAAATATAGCTCTAAACATAGATAATGAATAACTCGTACGAGTGACGTCAGAAATAACTGACTTTCTGGAGGTGGGTAACTCTTTAACTTTTGATACTCTAAAGAAGTAAATGCTTCCCTTAAGTAATAGGTAAAATCATGAAAGTACTGTAAGCAACATTTTTGAGGATCTTTCTCTAGTAAATTCTTTTCATTAGCAGAAAGCATTAAAGCCATACAAGCTCTACTTACACACGATGCTATTTCCATATCTTTATATTTTAAAGCTGACTGATAAAAAATATTTAGATCACCTCTAATATTTAATAAGATATTTTTTGCTGCTCTATAGACATTATAATCATACCACCTTTTAACTTTTATTAAAGGATCCTCTCTTTTATCCTTAAGCGAGAAGTCTCCAAATTCACAGACCAATCGAATATCTCTAATCAAACTTTGATCAAAAAATAGCCCTCCATCTTCTTTTTGCATAAAAATAAGTTCGTACGCCTTATCTTCTTTGATATCATCTATCCCTAAAAGAGCCCCTTTTTCATGCCTTAAAAACATTTCCTCCATAGTCAATTCAGAAGCGCCTTCTATATGGGAACCTTTAGTCATATCGAGTAATGACAGTCTATCTCCACTCTCTAAGGCGACTCTTTCTTTATAAAAATTTTCTAACTGTCTGTATTCTTTTGTTTCAACAACACCTTCTTTATGAACATCTTGAAACAAGCTTGTATATTTATTGAGTTTATTAGCAGCTTCACCTGCTAAGAGCATGATTTTCTTTATTCCTTCTTGGTTTTTCTTATCATAAAAACGCGTATATTCTTTTTTATATAAGTCTTTGACGTAAAACAGAACTGTTCGAAAGGTATCTTTAACAACTTCTTCTGTCTCATTTTTATTAAAAGCTCTGACCCATTCAGCACCTTCTTTGGCATGCTCTGCTTCTTCTTGACCATGGTGAATCAAAATTTGATGTTCTTCTGTCACCTCAATTTGATCATCACCATGCAACTCTGCAATATTGGAGAGGTTATCAACAGCCTCCAAGATTGACAGTTCTTCTAAACCCTCTTCTTCAACTTTTTTGCTTCTACGAGACATAATACACCTACTATTTTGTTATTACTATTATTCTCCCCTACAACCCTTATTATATTAATAATTTTATTTATTATACAAAAACAAAACTAAACTAATAATAATAAGCAGTTAGCAAAAATGGGGATTCATAACTATCTCACATACAAATCTGTGTAAAAAAATAAGTGTATTTTATTGATTTTTAGTTGTTTAAAAACAATTTAATTCAAGATATTTGATACCAGTATTTTATAATAATATTATTAAGTGAATTTAAAGATCGTTAATTTAATAAACTATTAAGAAATATTAGTTAACAAATAAAAGATAGAAATCTAGAAAACGCTCTGTTTTTTCAAGCCATTCAAATCTATTAAACATTCTTATTTAATTAACTAACAAAGACAGGTTAATTAATATTTAATAGAAGCATATTAGAGTAAGCAGCTATTCATTAGCTCTTTAAAAAGAGCATTTGTACACGACAAAAAAAATAGAGCAAAAAAATCGAGCAGATTGTTCCATTCCATCTCCTTTATCAAAGCTATTAATATATAAACAACTCTAAATAATAGTCTTGCTTTGATTACTAACAAGTAATAAGAGGATTCTTTATCCTCCTAATAATAGAGGAGTTGTATATTGATTCAATTAAAAACGACAATTTATTCAAAAAATTCTTGTACAATAATTTAAGACAATTTATAATATATAACTATTAATTAACATTATAAATGTATATTAAAAATAGAGTTTTAATAATAAAGGTAATAAAGCATGGCTTTTTCTTCAATTATAGATACAGTTACAGGCATGGTACCTTCTTGTGAAAGCAAGTTGCCAGGCTTTGTCGATAGCGCGTGCAGTCATAGTCCGCGGGTTATCACTGACTTTTTTAGTAGCGCTTGCCAAATGGGAGGAGATGGCGCATCCCTTCTTGGAAAGAATATATGCCCCATCTTAGCAAACGCGGCACCTTCTCTTCTTTATGCATCAGCAGGAGCTCTAGCTATAGGTGCTGCAGCCTCTTTTCTAAGAGCAAGACCTCACTCATTGCAAGCGTCCCTTGATCTTTGGGTTAATGAAAGCCCGGAAGGCGAAGGAGCAAGTAGAGAAACAGCTCGGGAAAGAATTCTTGATTTTATAACCGATCAAAACAGCGATCTTTTGGATTTAGAGAATTTAGGCCTAACTTCACTGCCTGATATTTTCGAGAACGAGTCCTTTTGTAGCAGGCTTAGGACTCTGTATCTCTCCCATAACAGCCTAACAGTCCTGCCCGATACAATCGGTAATTTAAGGGCATTGCAGCACTTAGATCTTGATCGTAACGATCTAACAGCCCTGCCCGATACAATCGGTAATTTAAGGGCATTACAGCACTTAAAGCTTGAGCATAGCATCTTAACAATCCTGCCCGAGACAATCGGTAGTTTGAGGGCGTTGCAGCACTTAGATCTTGAGAATAACGCTCTAACAGCCTTGCCCGAGACAATCGGTAATTTAAGGGCATTACAGCACTTAAAGCTTGAGCATAACAACTTAACAGCCTTGCCCGAGACAATCGGCAATTTGGAGGTATTGGAACTCTTAAGGCTTAGGAATAACCATCTAACAGCCCTGCCCGGTACAATCGGTAATTTGAGGGCATTGCAGCACTTAAAGCTTGAGTATAACGCCTTAACAGCCCTGCCCGGTACAATCGGTAATTTGAGGGCATTGCAGCACTTAGATCTTGAGAGTAACCCGCACTTAAACGGGCTTCCTACAGAAATATTGACCATTGGAGGAGAAGAAGGGCGGTGTCGTATCAACCTTACTAGAACGGGGCTTTCTGAGGCAGTACGAGTAAGATTACAAGAACGAACTGAAGCTGCGGATTACAGAGGTCCTCAATTTTACTATTCCATGGAACATCATGAGCCTGGTGTTAGAAGTGAGCGTTCTTTAGAAAATATATTAGGAGATCTTTATCGAATAGTTAGAAAAGAACCACAGGTTCCTACTGGACTAGATGAGGCCGATGAAGAGCAAAAAGAAGCTCTGCGTATCTGGCTATCCCGCATGTGCGATGTTGCCGATTTTAGAGGACCTAATCAGAAGGTATTTGTGAATAAAATTCTTAGCTATGTAGAAAATGCCAATAAAGATGAAGCTTTTCGGACTACTTTTTTTACTGTGGTTGATGGAGCAGCAGATACTTGTGGAGACCGAATAGCATTATCCACTTTGCATCTAGGAGTTGCTAATGATCTTGTAAAGCTCGATCTCAATAAAATAAAAGAGCTTGCGGCATTTTTTAAAAGAGGTGTTTGGGTGATTCAACTCTTAGAAGGTATCGCTAGAGAAAAAGTTTCTACTCTTCCTTTCGTTGACGAAATTGAAGTTTATCTTGGTTACCCAGTAAAACTAAAGGAAAGACTGAACCTATCTATTGCTGCCAGTGATATGCTCTATTTTAGTTGTAGTCGTTTAACAGATGCAGATTTAGATGAAGCTCAAGCTTTAGTAGAAGCACAACTAGAAAATGAAAAATCTTTTTTTGAATTTCTTATTCAATAGGATAAATGGAAAGAAGCGCTTAAGATTCAGTTTGCAGAAGATTATGAAATAATGGAAAAAGAAAAAGATGAAAGGCTAAGCGAAAATGAACCTAATTATAAGGCTATAGAAGAGGATTATAATAGTGAGCTAATTGAATTAACAAGGAGAGCTCTAGCATAGCAGAGCTGTTCGGTCGCCAAGTTTTTTGATCTGAATCATTTTTTGTCGTGTACAGAGAAAAAGAACTTTTAGACTCAACTAGATTGGGTTGTTTAACCTGAATACTTTAACCACAAAGGCATAATTTGATCGATATAACGCAAGAACTTGGCCAAACCTACTCTCTCTTCTGTTATTCCAAATCTATCCGTATTTTTTTGAGGAAAGGCGATCCCAAACCCAAATAGCCCCGGAGCAATAATCCCTGTATATGGGTTATAAGCTAAAGTGTATTGATCCAGTTTAGGCAGCCCTCTTTTTTGAAAGCCTACTGTAAAGATAAGCTTGTTACATCCCTTTAAATGAGTCGCTAAGGTTTCTTCTTTAATAAGTATTCTTTGCAATCCCTCAGGCCATTTCCCATCTATATTTTCTTTTGCCCATTTAGCTGTGCATCCCTTAAGACCCGTATCATCGAATAAAATCGTATCGTCATCTAAATAAACAGCATACTTCAAAGGATGTGTATAAAAGTTCATAACCTCTACGCCTAACTCTAGCAAAGATTTTATGACTAAAACAGAAGAATGCGAGGCTCCAAAAACTCCAATACAATCAGAGGGGTCTACCCTCTTTTTTAGCTTATCTATATTCAATGCGTCTTCTAGGGAAATAATGCCATCTCTTGCTTTAAAAGGGAGAGTCTTTGGGTCCGAGCCAATCGTTAAAATCACATTACTTGAAAAAAACTCTTTTTGAACTGTAACTATTTTCCAATATCCATTCTCTCTTCTTAGGTTTTCAGCTATTCCCCTATGCCGTTGTACATCCTTTAATGGGTTATCAGTAAGCCATTGTAAAGGATCTACAAGCTGATTCAAGATACAAGTATCTTCTGGGTCAAGCTGACAGAGTGAAAACGAGGGTGCTTTATTGAATTGAAAAGAACGACATCCATTAAGATAGCGTAAAAACAACTTCACTTTAGTATTACTTGATACTTTAGACCACTTACTCCCTAAATCCCCGGCCTGAAAAAAGGGATCTACCCATAAAATATCATTAGGCTGTATCCCTTGGTCAAGTAGTTTACCTACTGACAAAATACCCGCAGGCCCTGCACCAATTACAGTCCAGGCGAATTGACTTTCTTCCATGTTATCTTAAGGTTATATTTAAAAAGGCCTTCCTTATAAAACAAAGGGGCCATTTTTTCCAGAACTTTGCTTTGCTTTATGCATAGCTACTGCGTTTGGGATACCCAATGAGTTATAGAGATCTGTTCCTTCGTTAATTCTAAGGCTTTTTAATGTAAGGGCCTTGTGTCTTTTATGAAAACGCCTCTTAGCGTTATATCCTCTAGACATATAACTCACCTCCTAAAAAGGTTAGTTCATAGATTATCCTCATCTTTATTATAGCAGAAATAGGATTAAATTTCAAGGAATAACTTTACAACAACCCATCTATATCGTTGAATACAAGTGGCTTAAAAAAAGAACAAACTATCAACCCATAGCTGAATAGATCCAGATCCAGTTAAAGGTAATATATAATAGAAGGAAAAGAAAGCCTGCGGAAAATTCAACCACCCTACCCAAAACAATATGCCTACTTCTGTAAAACCAACAGGTTATTAGTACTAGCACTGCTGCTAGGCCAATAAACCCAAAGGTTAATAATTCAATCCTATTAATAAGTGATAAGGAGCCGATAGAAGGTAGATAAGCATCTAAAACAAACTTGTTACCAATAGCTGCAAAAATAGATGCAACTAAAAACCCGATCTTAGAGTTCAGCTCTCCAGGAGGAACAAAGAGAGCACATAAGGATAAGAAAAACGCCAAATACATCACACCAAAAATACTGAAAAACTTTTCAGAGCTTTTGCTTTTTAGTGTAACTTCTGCAACTATCCTTGAAAACTGACTTGACCCATCACCACGTGGGGTGGTACCAAAATTTGTTTGGTAAGTTTTTGTTTCTTCATAAATATCGAACCCGTCTATATACCAACCCTGCAGGTTAACATCCCTATCTATATAACTATTTTCTTTATCGGGTATCATGATAAAAGCGTTTTTATCTAGTTCACCACTTTCAATCCATACCTGCATTTTTTGAGAAATAAAGGGGAATTTTGCAACATCCAAGACCTGAATCAACCGAGTCCGAAATTTGGCCGTAGATAAGTATTTTCCATCCTTTAGATTAACGGAGTAAAAATTCTCTATTTCCACCTTACTTGAATTAACAACTTCTGTATGTAAAATGGGCTGATAGTCTTTCATATCTGATATAAACCATGCCCAAAAAGAAAGATTTACAGATTCTTTATGCCAATCTAAATTGTATAATTCAGTAATATATATCCCAAACTTAGCCTCAGTAGGTTTCTCTGGATTAAGCCATTCTAGAGTTCTGCTTTCATTTGAAAAAGCCTTAACAGAAAGAAGTAAACAGAAGATAAAAAATAGGCTTTTCTTCACTTTTAATCTCATTAAGTTTATTTTTTTTTATATACAATTAAAACCTATTATTTGAAAATAATTATCGCGTGTATGTTTGGTTTTTTTCAAAATAAACATCAATCTATCTATTGTCTCCTAAAAGGAAACCTGTCTATAAAAGCCCTCTCTTTAGAACAATTTAAAACTTTTTTTTCTGTCACATATATTTCACACTTAGCTTTTCAGAACTTTGGTATATATACTTTGGCAAAAAAACAAAGTTCTTTTCCCGAAGGCGACTTAAACATTGAAAACCAGTGGCTGAGCCATCTCCATAAAAAAGCTATCTTAAAAGGGACTGTCGAAAGATGTATTATTAAATGGATCAACCCTCAAATTGGTTATGGTTTATTTGCAGGAAAAGATCTTGAGCAAAATAATTTTATTGGTGAGTACACTGGGATACTAAAAAAAAAAGGCCTAATCTTTGACAACACAAACGACTATTGCTTTTCTTATTCAAAAGCTCCTTCTTTTTTTAACAAACTAACTATTGACTCACAGTACCATGGGAATGAGACCCGCTTTATTAATCATAGTACAACACCTAACCTTGAACCTATAAGTCTTTATATAAACGGAATATTTCGAATTATTTATAAGACTTTAAGGCCTATAAGATATAATGAAGAGCTTACTTTCGACTACGGAAAAAAATATTGGAAAAAGAAAAAGCCTATTATTCTGTGACACTTTTTTTATTTCTTCTTTTTCTTCTCTTTTTTTGACGTCTTATTTTCTCTGTTTTTTTATCAATAGAACTTCTTTTTCCAAACTTACTTTCAATCTTTTCAACCAAAGCCCTAAGAGCTATAAATCGGTTTTTATTTCTTTCTCGCTCTCTTTGACAACTTACCTGTAAACCTGTTGGTAAATGCAAAAGAGTAACTTTATTTGAAGTTTTATTGACCTTTTGTCCTCCACTTCCGGTCCCTTTTGAAAAACTCTCTTCAATATCGTTTAGGTCAAGCCCAAGATCTTCTATTCTTTGTAAAAGAGTCTGGACTTTACTTTCAGAAATATTAAATTTCTCGTTCAATTTCATTTAAACAACTCACTTTTTATTCCTTGTTATAAAATCTAAATAATAGAAAAAGCAACCAAAACAATAATATAACCCCCTTCGAAAGGGACTTGTTTCAAAAAATTAAAAAAATGAATAGCTATATTTAAGAATCGTATAGGAGTCTTTTGGGTTTGCAATACAGATTTAAAAATAAATAATTAAGAAACAAAAACAAAATCTTTATAAAAGATAAACAAATGGAAACTATAATTTAACGATGCATTAATTTAAAACATAAACTTAGATAATAAGGGGCAGAAATGGGTTTAGGGTACTTTTCAAACGTAACTAATATAAATTTTTGTAATTTAGCTCAGAGGCCTTTTTCTTGTCCTTCTATAGACAGAGAAAGCAAACAACAAGAGCAAGAATTTCAATATACGACTCGTTATTTAGATGTTAAGGCGGAGCTATTAAACAAGAATATACAAGCAGAGGAAATTGACTGCTTAATTGAAGCCTTAATGGATGGGGATTGGAACGCTCAGATCTTTGAAAATGATAGCAGATTCCCTTATGTTGCGTTGAAAGCATTTTCTGATGGAAAAATTAGAAAAGAAGAATTTGTTAATGTAATGTTTTACTGGTCAATAAGGCAGCACCATGACAAAAGTGAAGTTCAAGTAGCTCAGCTTTTTGATGAATCTGGACATTTAAATGAGTCTTTAGCTAAAGAAGTTTTAAAAACATTTAATTATGTAAGCCTTGATAAGACACACTTTTCTTCTCTTTTATCTGGAGATCCCTTTAATTTACCTCCTCATTTAAGTGAAGATAAGCAATGTGAACTTTTGGATCACTTAAGACAATTACCTAAATCAGCTCAAACATTTTTTATTATTCCAGACATTCAAAGTGTTGCAGAAAATAGAGGCCTTGAAGCAATAGCAGATCAAATTGCTAATGGGGAGATTACTATCAGTCAGGAAGTTCAGAAAAGCCCTCGCATAAACATTTTCAATCGGATTGATATAGATGGCCAAACAATGCGCATGGTTCCATCATTTGAAATGATGCAAGAAACAGTCAAACTTCTAGGAGGAGTAAATGCTGTAAAAATGACTCCAACGATAGGCTTATCTTCATTAGAAGACATTAGACAAAATGGCTTAAAAAGTGAAAGAGACTTAGGGATTCCTTTCCCAGGATTAGACCTACCTAAAACAGCTGATCTACTCAAGTGCACCGAGTTATATGACTTTTTCTACCATGACTTTTACCATGCTATTGCAGCATCCAAAATAAACGAATTAGATCGAAAAAGATTTATTAAATTTTCAGATCTTATTCATGAAACAAAATTAAAAAGGGAACACTATTATCAATATATTCCACGCTTAAGGCAAGAATTAAGAGAAAGAATATTAGATATGGAGCACCCAATTTACGACGCAAATACTGCCCCCATATCAGCACCTGCTATCTTCCCATACAGTAAAAACCCAGAAAAAGAGTTTCAAGATTTACGCTTTATGCTTGCTATAGATATGGCTCACATGAATTCAATAAATAGGCTTGCCCTTCAAATGGCTAAGGATTCAAAGAAGGAAGAGAGCCTGTCAAACGACAAACCCGAAATAATGGACTACGTTAGTGACCTTGCTTCCTCCAGATTTCCAAGAGCTTTAGCTTTAAATGCGATGGCTTCTTTTTCTGAGCTTGCTAAAGATAAGCCAAGCTTTTGTGAGCAGATTGTTACATTAGGAAGTCTTGCTGAAAGAACTCTATCTATGATTTCTTTAACGACAAACAAACCAATTTCATTTTTGCGCGAAGTAAATTTTATGATTCAAGCAAAACAAGTTTGTACACAACAGCTTCCTCAATGGACTCTTAAATAAATTTTAAACAGCTCTCTATTTTTAAGTGCTTTTTGGCTGTTTTTGGAAGAACTTACGAAGAATCAACAGTAGATGCAAAATAGGCTCTACTTTCTCCTATAACATCTTTAGACAATAAAAAGATTCCTGTTACATTGACGATAAGCATAAATGATATTGATAGATCGGCTAATGCCCAGATTGACGAAACGTGCATAAAAGCTCCTATTGGAATAGAGGCAATAAACGCATATTGAAATATCTGAACCCATTTTTTTCCGGCCAAAAATTCTATAGCTTTTTCTGCACAAAAAGACCAAGCTAAAATAGTTGTAAAAGCAAACATAAAAAGAGAGAATAGCACGATATAAGCAGCCCAATTCGAACCAATTCCCTTTACAAATGCAAAGGTGCAAACATCAGTACTTTCCAGCCCTTGCATCCATGCCCCTGTAACAATTAAAACTAAAGCAGTGACTGTACAAACTACCATGACAACTATAGGAGCTACCATTGCGACTAAACCCTCAACAATAGGACTCTTTGTTCTTGCAGATGATTGTAAAACAGGAGCAATCCCTAATCCCGCATCGGTAGCAAATATTCCTCTAGACATCCCTACTTGCATTACAGTTAGAAGAGAATAACCAAGGCCTCCTCCAAATACGGATGAGATACTAAATGCATTCGTTATAATCAATTTTAGTGCAGAGCCTAATTGTGGTAGGTAAAAAAAGAGAATAAGTAGAGAAAATCCCAAATAAAGAACTGTCATCATGGGCACAACAGCTCCAACAACCTTTGCGATCCTCTTCATCCCTCCTAAAATCACTACTCCTACCAATAGCATTAAAGAAAGGCTAAGCATCAATGGAGACACTCCTATAGACTTCAAAGGAAGCATAATGGAGTTAACCTGAACAAAATTTCCGACAGTAAATGCAGTGACAATTGCTAAAACTGAAAAAAGACAAGCCATTTTCTTGCGACCAAGCCCCTTTGAAATATAATACATTGGACCACCACAATATTCATTGTCTTGATTTTTCGTTCTGTATTTTATTCCCAAAAAGCAACCGGCATATTTAATAATAGCTCCTAAAAAAGCCATTATCCACATCCAAAAAATAGCACCAGGGCCTCCCATTACAAGAGCCACGGCAACTCCAGATATATTTCCTGTCCCTAAATTACCTGCTAAAACTGCAGATACAGCTTCAAAGTGAGAAATATTCCCCTCACTCTTATCCTCTTTTTTAGTAAGATATTTCCAGCCTAATCTAGCTTTAGTAAGTTGAATGCCCCTTAAACGAATTGTAAAATAGATCCCAATAATAAAAAGTAATGGAAAGACAATACAAAGGCTAATAACATGATTTAAAGAAAAAAGAAAACCACTTAGATTTTGCAACATAAGATTAAGTATCATTTATAAAAAATAAGTATAATAAACTAAATAAAGAAAAATTTCAAACTAAATAAATATTTTGAAAAATCAGTAGTTATTTTTATAAAATCCGGATAAATAAAAAAGCTATGACCTACTCTTCGATAAAAAGGCTAAATTCTTTTATTCTGATCTTCACTATGTATGGCCTATTCGCTATCAGTTTTGTTATTGGTAAGAAAACCCTTGAATATTCATCACCCTTTTTTCTAACAGCAACTCGGTTTCTTTTCGCAGGAATTGCACTTCTATTTTTTCAATTTATTTTCAAAAAAAATCTATTTCACGTTCCAAAACAATCTTGGTGGAAAATTGGAGTGCTTGCAGTGTTCAATATTTTCTTAACCAATGGTCTCGAATTTTGGGGATTACAATACCTAACCTCTTTTAATACCTGCTTTCTTTATAGCATGTCGCCTTTCTTATCTGAAAAGGCTCTTGAAAGTACTTTTGTTATTTCTTGGGCAGAAACTGCTGTAATTGGAGCATCAATCGCAACTGTAATCGGTTGGATTACTATGCGCTCTGTTGTTTCTAAAGACAACTGTCCTCTCTTAATGGCAAATGGTATAAGCATGCTTTTAGGGGGAGTCCTTTCAATGATAACCTCGGTTATCTTTGAATCTTGGAATCCGATTCCTGTATCCGCATTACAGGTGTTTATTTTGGGTACATTAATCATTGTAATTATAACAAATTTTATAAGTTATAACTTATACGCACACCTTCTAAAAAACTTCACCGCAACATTTCTTTCATTTTGTGGTTTTTCGACTCCTATCATGACTGCGATTTTTGCTTGGATATTCTTAAGAGAAAGCGTTACGATAAACTTCATCATTGCTGCAATCATCGTCTTTGCAGGCCTTTACCTATTTTCTAAAGATGAATTAAAGCTTGAAAGAACAAAAGAGTAACTTAAAAAGGAGAAGTCCTTTTTAGACATAATAATAGGTTAAAAAATAGTTCTTATTTGGTCCAATAATTCTCCAGTTGAGAGTAACTCTTTTCTTATTCCAGACAATATTACCCAAATAAGTATCATCATTACAAAGATGAGCTCCAACAGATTCTAAAGAACCAATTGTATTTGTTGTTAAATGAAATAAAAAAACAGGTTTTTGAATACCATATCTTAGATGCTCTAAGCTTATAAGAGCTTCTTCAAGATCTAATGACCATCGAAAACTATTTTTAAAGGCTGATTCGGGTAATTGATCTTTATACCAAAAGCCTTTTTCTTGAAAAATAATACTATTATGATTGAAAGAAGTTAATTCTACTTCTGCATGACCTTTCTTTATACAACCCTCAAAAGTATCAGAAAATTTTGCTTCTAAAGAGAGTTTTTTACCTTTAAAAGCCTTTGCCAAAATCTTTGTAATTCTTTTCTTCTAAGTTCTTTTTTTAACACCTCTTCTTTAAAAGAAGACCTGGGCTTATGAATATAGCAATAGCTCTTTTTTTCTTCTGTTGGCAAAAGCATGTAGGCTTTTTTTAACAATGATTCCAATTCCTTTCTAAGAGGATAGTTTGAATCAAAACTATAAATTTTCTTATTTCCATAAAATACCCCCTGAATAACAGATCCTTCTTCTAATCTATTTAATGCATTTTGGATTGGTGTTAGCGGAATATTCAAGAGTGATTTTATTTGTGATCCGTACCCTTTTTCGTTAACAAACAAAAATAAGAGTATTCTCTCAATATTCCGATTAGAACATAAAGTCATTAGCATATTTTTTAAACCTAATTTAGGTTGGATATTTTAAAACATTTCACAATACCCCTCAAGAACGATTTTATCAAAAATTAAAAATAAACTAAATTATAGTTTAATAAAGCACTTTCAATCATTTGACTTTTCAAAATTGATAACAAATACTGCTTTCAAATTTAAAAAATAATAAGAATGATTAGAAATAATTGGACACTTCAAGAACTAGATAACTTATATAATTTACCACTTTTAGACTTAATTTTTGAAGCAGCCTCCGTTCACAGACAATTTCACGACCCAAGGAAGATTCAGCTATCAAAACTTATTTCAATAAAAACTGGAGGTTGCATAGAAAACTGTAAGTATTGTTCTCAGTCATCAAGCTACAACTCTCCAGTAACTCCTACCTCCTTAATAAAGATAGAAGAGGTTATTTCAATTGCAAAAGAGGCAAAAAAGAAAGGACTCACAAGGATTTGTCTAGGAGCTGCATGGAGAGAAATTAAAGACGGAAAACAGTTTGATCAAATCCTTGAAATGGTCTCTTCTATAGACAAGATGGGGTTAGAAGTATGCTGCACCCTAGGAATGCTAAATAAAGATCAGGCTAAAAGATTAAAGGATGCAGGTCTTTATGCTTATAATCACAACCTTGACACTTCAAGCAAGTATTATGCTCAAATCATTACATCTAGGACCTACTTGGACAGATTAGACACTTTAAAAACAGTAAAAAATGAAAATATTTCTCTATGCTGTGGTGGGATAATTGGGCTCGGAGAAAAGTTAGAAGACCGATTAGAATTAATAAAAACGCTTGCATCTTTTGATCCTCATCCTGATTCAGTACCTATAAATAGGCTTATTCCAATTAAAGGAACTCCTCTTGAAGATAAAAAAGAATTATCTGTTTTTGAGTTCATCAAAACAATAGCAGTAAGTCGCATCGCTATGCCAAAATCTATTATAAGGCTTTCAGCTGGCCGTGAAAATTTGACTTATTTAGAACAAAGCATTTGTTTTTTAGCGGGAGCAAGTTCGATATTTATTGGAGATAAGTTATTAACAGCTCCAAACAAAAAAGTTTCTTCTGACGAAGAACTTTTAAAGCTTTTAAAACTTATTCCTCACAAAGCAGATCACTTAAAGAAAAGGGATAAGAATGAATTTCTCAAAAAAAGCTTAGGAAAAAGAGTCCAGCAAAAGGGCTTAAGATCACTACCAAAAACAAGAAATGAGTTCATTGATCTAACTTCCAATGACTACTTAGGTTTAGCAAAATCTCTTGAAATGGAAAAAGCTATTTCTTCTGAGTATCAAAATCACATCGAGGTCAAAGAAAATGTTTTAGGGTCTACAGGATCGAGACTTTTAACAGGAAATAGAGAATACATTGAGACCTTAGAAGAGTCTATTGCTAAGCTTCACAATGCTGAAAGTGCGTTAATATTTAATTCAGGATATATGGCAAATATTGGTCTTCTCTCTTGCGTTGCAGATGAAAATTCGGTTATTATTTTGGACTCTGAATCTCATGCATCAACATGGCAAGGTGCAAATTTAAGTAAAGCTAAGACTCTACTGTTTCGCCATAATGACCTTAATCATTTGGATTCTCAACTTAAAAAAGCATGCAAGTATTCAAAGCAAATTTTTATATGTATTGAGTCTATTTACTCAATGACAGGAGATTTTGCTCCTTTAAAAGAAATTGCAACTCTTACAGAAAAATACAATGCAAACCTAATCGTAGATGAGGCTCATTCTACTGGAGTTGTTGGAGAGAATGGAGAGGGGCTTGTGCATTCTTTGGGACTCGAAAATCAAATTTTTGCACGTGTACACACTTTTGGAAAAGCTTTAGCAACTCATGGCGCTGCTATTTTAGGAAACAAACTTTTAAATTCCTTTTTAATAAATTTTTCTAAGCCTTTTATTTATACAACATCTCTCCCATTCCATAGTTATGTTTCTATCTCAATAGCCTATAAGATGCTTGAGAAGACTTCTCATAGCCGTTTACGTATCCAAGAACTTATTAATTATTACAGCAGTAAAATTAAGGAGCTGAATCTTTTGATTAAGCCATCAAAAAGCCACATACAGCCCGTTTACGTTGGTGATCCTGAAAAAGTGGAGCAGTTATCCTACATCTTGAGAAAGGCCCAAGTTGACATCCGAGCAATTAAATCACCAACTGTTAGAAAAGGAAAAGAGTCCCTTCGATTAGTTCTACATGCATTTAACACTAAAATAGAGATTGATAAATTTTTTAATTTTATAAAAAAAAGAAAAGAGCTTAAGCATGTCTAAAAAACTGATCGTAGGAGGTATAGACACTGATATTGGAAAGACCCTAGCCTCTGCTATTATAGTAAAAATGCTCAAGGCAAGCTACTGGAAGCCAATAAGCTGCTCCAAGAACTCTCAAAAAGATTCTTTTGTCATTAAAAAACTTGTGAATAGTTCATTCTTAAAGTGCTACTCCGAAAGCTACCATTTTCCATATTCCCTATCTCCTCATCAAGCAGCTCAAATAGAAAAAACAGTTCCAAAAGAAGGCAATATTATCCTTCCTAGATGTGATACATTAGTCATAGAAGCTGTCGGAGGAATAATGACACCATTTAACAATTCACTTCTTACACTAGAAGTTTTTTCTAAATGGGAATTTCCTTGGGTCATTGTTTCTAAAAACTATCTTGGTAGCATAAACCATACTCTATTAACCATTGAGGTATTGAAACAAAAAAAAAGAAAAATTTTGGGCATTATCTTTAATGGAGATGAAAATAAATCTTCTGAAAAGTTTATCACTCGCTACACAAGCTTACCCGTTATAGGAAGAATAAACTTTGAAAAAAATATAAACGATAAAACTATCACAAGGTATAGCAAAATATGGAAAAAACATCCTATTTGGAAAAAAATAATAGCTCAATAAATAGCCCTGTAAACTCTATATGGCATCCTTATACTCAAGAAAGAACTTGCTTAGAACCTATACATATACAAAAAGCTAAAGGAGCTATCTTATATTCAGAGCAAGGAGAAGAAATCATAGATGCAATTTCATCTTGGTGGGTAACTCTGCATGGCCATAATCATCCTTACATCATTGAAAAGATTACAGAGCAGATGACTCTCTTAGACCATGTTATATTTGCAGGTTTTACTCACAATCCCGCCAAAGAACTCGCAAACAAGCTACTTTCTCTACTTCCTCCAAAGTACTCTAAACTTTTTTACTCTGATAATGGTTCGACATCCGTTGAGACAGCTCTAAAGATTGCTTTTCAGTACTGGCATAATAAAAATCAAAAATCAAAAAAAAAGAAAGTTATAGCCTTTAAAGGAGCGTATCATGGTGATACATTTGGAGCTATGTCCGTATCAGGTAGAGATCTTTTTACAAAGCCTTTTTTGCATGCTCTTTTTGATGTCATCTACATTACCCCTCCTATCAAAGAGCTCGAGGAAGAGTCTCTAAAAGAACTCCATAAAGCTCTTCAAAAAAACGATATCGCTTGCTTTATTTTTGAGCCTATAGTCCAGGGAGTTTATGGTATGAGAAAACACTCAGAAAAAGCTTTAGATAATATGATCAAGTATTGCCATGAGGCTGATGTCATAACAATTGCGGACGAAGTGATGACAGGCCTTGGACGTATAGGTCCAAATTTTGCTATTGAAAAGCTTGTTAATAAGCCCGACATACTATGCCTTGCAAAAAGCCTTACGGGAGGCATATTGCCTTTTAGCATAACTGTCAGTACAGAAAAAATTTATAATCAATTTCTATCAACTAAAAGATCCAAAGCGCTTCTACATGGGCACTCCTATTCCGGCAACCCACTAGGATGCGTTGCATCTTTAGCCTCTTTACAGCTCTTGGATACAAAAGAATGTTTAAACAAACGCTTAAATATAGAAGAGCAACACAAAATCTTTTTTAAAAAAATAAAAGATCACCCTAAAGTTCAAGATACATATGTCATTGGAACAATTTTAGTAGTAGTTTACAAATCAAAAGAAAAAACCTCCTATTTTAATAAGTTAAGAGATCGACTAGCCCTTCATTTTCGTAAGTCTAATATTTTAATAAGACCGTTTGGAAATACTATCCATGTTCTTCCCCCTTATTGCATTAGCAAAAATCAACTTGAGAAAATTTACAGAACTATTGAAAAAAGCTTTGAGGTAGATCTATGAAACAGATGCAGAAACATCTTAAAACCATTATTCAAACCCCTCTTTTACACGCTCGCTTCCTCAATACTCTATCATATCTAGAAAACTGTGGGGCAAAATTGATAGCTAAAAGCGAACATCCCACAATGGTCTCAAAAGAAATTTTAAAACATGCTGCTGAAGAATCAAGGCATGCTTATTATCTAAAATCACAAATTAAAAAGATCTATCCCAAAGAATTAAAATCATACAAACACTTTGAAATACTTTGTGGATTTCAAACAAAGCACTACCTTGACCACCTTAATCTAAAAATTTCAAGACACTTAAAAAGGCTTGTTTCAAATCCAATCTTGTATAAACAATACGCCTATCTCCTAGTATCCTTTGCAATTGAAGTAAGAGCAAAAGAAATATACCCTCTTTATCAAAAAATATTAGAAGAGATAAATTCTCCTATCTCAATCATAAATATCATTAGAGACGAAGAAAATCATTTCTATGAGATCTATAAAGAGATCGAACAAAACCACATATTACTAAACATGGTAGAAGATGTAAAAAACATAGAATCGCTTCTTTTTGATTCTTGGCTTTATAAATTCACCGAAGTAAGCATTACCGAATTACCCGGTAATCCCCCACTAGTATTAAAAGCAGCTTCTTACAACTAACGGCATACTTAGAAAACGATGTGAATAGCCGGATGAACACGTTTGGAAAGCGCTGGGATAAGTATTTTTTGAAAGAATAAATGATTTAGAGAAAGGTAAGCTTTAAGCGCTAGCTGGTAGGAGGAGGCTAGCGCTTAAAGCTTATAGTTAAATTTACTTTATTTTTAACCAGCAGCCTTTATCTATTATAGCAAAAATAACAATTAATTTCAAGTTTTTTATTTACTATTTTATGTGCTGTTAATTAATTCGATCTGATAGTACTACTATTTATTGTCTTATTTTTTAAGTTGCTCTTAGATTTGTTATTCATTAAGTTAATTTTCTAAGACTACTAACTTAAAGGCTACCCTAGAAAAAATCAGAATTTCACTTTAGCCTAAAAGAGAACAGACGACACCTGTAACTATGGCAAGGTATTAAAGAGTTAGATGTAAAATAAACTAATAGATAAGAAATTAATTTCTTAATGCCTCAGTTTTTTCATTCGAGTTTAAGTGAAAGTTTTAGAGAATTTTAAAATTCCCCATCCTTTAGACGTCCATAAACCCAACCTGACCCATCAATAATTCCATAACCTGTTTTATTTCTTTCATCAGTTATGCATTCATCTTGAAGCCATCTAGGCTCTTGACTTGAGATGTATTCATTTGCTGCTGCATCCCAACAATCATCATTATCTTGGCTTTGATTCAAATCATCGCTATTTTTTTCTAACCGTCTACTATAAAGCAATATAGCTCCTCCTTAAATTTTGAACACCTTTATATTATTGAAGTTAGCCAACTTTTAAAAAGCTTTAAGCACCGCCTGGTAGGAGGAGGCCTGCGCTTAAAGCTTATTAGGTAAACTAAAACCTCATTTTTAGTAATACTCTTTTATCCATTATATCAAATTTGCTATTAAATTTCAAGTTTTTTATTTATAATTTTATCTATTGTTAATAGATTCGATCTGACTATTTTACTATCAACCTATCTTATTGCATAAGTTGCATTTAGGCTTACTGTTTTTACCTTAAAGGTTTAAGCATCGTTATAATATAATTATAAAAAATCTAATATTTAAGGAGCTGATGTCTCAGCTTGAAAAGTATACGAAGTATCTTTTTGCGCGATCTATACGTTTGTTATTCTTAAAGTGATTCTTCTTACTCTCAAAGCTGTTAATTATAACCTGTTTGAAAGTAAAAGTTAGACAATTTGAAAATAAACTTTAAGCGCTAGTTGGTAGGAGAAGACCAGCGCCTAAAGCTTATTAGTTAAACCAATTTACCTCATTTTTTTAGTAACGGTCTTTTATCGATTATATCAAATTGCCTATTTAATTTCAATCTTTTTATTTACTATTTTACCTGCTGTTAATTAATTCGATCTGATAGTTTTACTATCAACTGTCTTGTTGTGTAAGTTGCATTTAGGCTTATTGTTTTTTAGCTTAGGCGTTTAAGAAAGGGCTCTAAATAGAGCTCCGGATGAAGCATTATATATTATAAAAAATCTAATGTTGAAATAAATGATCTCCCAGCTTGAAGTATACAAAGGATCTTTTTGCACGATCATACGTTTGTTATTCTTAAAGTGATTCTTCTTACTCTCAAAGTTGTTAATTATAACCTGTTTGAAAGTAAAAGTTAGACAATTTGAAAATAAACTTTAAGCGCTAGTTGGTAGGAGAAGACTAGCGCTTAAAGCTTATTAGTTAAACCAATTTACCTCATTTTTTTAGTAACGGTCTTTTATCGATTATATCAAATTACTTGTTTAATTTCAAGTTTTTTATTTACTATTTTATGTACTGTTAATTAATTCGATCTGATAGTTTCATTGTTGCCTATCTTACTCTCTAAATCAGTATACAAACAATATTTAAAAGGGCTTTGTATAGAGTTATGGAGCTCCCATAACTCCTATATTGAACCTAGTTCTGTCCCTTCTTCTAAAGAACCTGCGCTAGAAGATCTGACAGCTTTGCAAGTATCTCCTATCAAATAGTTTCTAACAGAGTCAATAAGACGCTCTTGTAGTTTCCACCCATCTTGATCTTTTAAATATACAACGGACCTTCTAAATCCAGGAATAGGGCCTGTTGATATCTTTATTTGCTGTTGCCCTATAATACCGTAAGAAAGGGTGACCTCTCTTCCTTTACCATCTGAACCCTTTATAGGCTCAACAACAGAGCTTCGTGCACCACCATTATCTCTTAACTCTGTAAGAGAAGGGTTACGGTACTTATTGGCCATCCCATCAACCAATTCCTTTGCTTCAGCCTGTAGATCTATAGCTTCTGGTTTAACTTCTCTTGTTACCAAATCTCCCAAATCTCTTAAAGAATTTATTGTAGTCATAAAGACCTCCTTTGTTTATTATTTTTCAACAAACCAATAAAAACTATTATAAAATATTTAATAATAAATAATCAACAAAACTATAATAATTTATATATACTGAAACCAACTAATTTATAGTTAAATTATTAATAATCTAGTATTTAACATCTTATTGTGAAGAATTCCTTTCTTTTAGAAAATTTGCAGATTACTGAACATAAGACAATTATAAGCTACAACGCCGTATAGTGTTTTTGTTAGAATCTACCCTCAAATTCCAGCTTCTAGTTCTTTTTGTTTCAAAGCTCTTTAGCTTAAGATTTCATTTTCGGAAAATATTTCGGTATAACGACTTGAGTAGGTTTTGCAAATAAACCCCTAAAGAAATAAGCTACTAAAAATTTAAAAAGGAGTAAGACATTTATGTTTAAAAAAATAATAATTTTTCTTCTTTTTTTCCCCCTGCTTCCTTTTTGTCTGCTTGCAAATGACTTTTTATTAATCACAACGATTGGTTCTTATCCAAAACCAGGCTATCTTCCAACCCCGAACTGGTTTTCTGAAGATTCAATTTCTTTAACCTATCCCACAAAAGCTTATGACGACTTTTTGAAAAATAAGCCGGAGAATTACGAGGAACTTCTCCAAAGGGCTACCAAGGAGGTGATCGAAACTCAAATTGTATGCGGTGTCGATATTCTAACAGACGGTGAACTGCGCCGGGAAAATTATATTCACTACCACTGCCGCCATCTTAAAGGAGTTGATTTTTCGATACTTACCAAAAAGATAGCAAGAAAAAACTGGCTGTGCCACCTCCCAACAGTCATAGCGCCCATTCATGCCAAAGAGCCATATCTTACCAAGGAATGGCAAATCTCTCAATCGATGACCAAAAAGAGTGTCAAGGTCACGCTACCAGGCCCTATGACAATAGTAGATTCCATTGCAGACAAGTTTTATTACGATGAAGAGACGCTAGGAAAAGAGCTGGCAACTGCACTGAATAAGGAAATACTTGCTCTTGCAAAATCCGGTTGTAAGGTAATTCAAATAGACGAACCTCTCTTTGCTCGAAAATATAAAAAAGCATTAGCTTATGGGATTAAACATCTCGACCTCTGTCTTAAAGGCCTTCCTCCTGATGTGTTTACAATGGTGCATATCTGTTGTGGCTATCCTGAATATCTCGAGCAAAAAGACTATCCTAAAGCAAATCCTCAAGCATATATCAAACTAGCAAGGGCTCTGGACAAATCTAGTGTACAAGCGGTTTCCATAGAAGATACACACTATAGAAATAACCCGATCTTATTAGAGAGCTTTAAGGAAATAAAAGTGATTTTAGGCGTATTAGATATCTCTACTGCACGAATTGAAACCGTTGAAGAAATCCAAAATCATATCGAAGAAGCCCTTAAATATATTAAACCCGATCGCTTATTGTTAGCTCCGGACTGTGGTATGGGAATGCTAGATGCCAAGACTGCAAGAAAAAAGCTACAAAACTTAAAGATTGCTAGAGAAAACATTCGTAAGAATCTAGAAAAAGGAGACTAGCCTCGGCTTCTTAATTTTAGGCCAAATACACTTCAGGCTTGATCCGAGGCAACCTCGAGCATCAATCATTCATCACTTGTCTTCGAGATGAGGATCTTCGTTAAATACCAGATTGGCGAGCTTGTAAATCGGCATTGAAGAAGTAGAAAAACGTACAGATTTATTAGCTTCCTGTTTGGGAAGGTCATCCAATAGGAAAGGAGTGTAGCTCGAATAGTCTATTTCTTCGCCCAAGAGCTCGGCTAACATATTCCGGCGATAGATCTCGAGCTTGTTCTCGCTTTCAAGCTGAATCGTCATACCCAATCTATGCTTTTGCATGTGGGAAGAACATAGATGTGGTGGCGGAAAAATATTCTCTGTTTTGTAATCAGCATAACCTTTTGTACACATGTATGAAGCGAGCCTACCACCGAGAATCTGGAGTTCAACGGGAATATCATGATGACATACCTGAGTTTGACAACAGGCTCGCAACTAAATCCATTGGATTGAGATAGTTGCTGATTTCTGAATAATTTCAGATTCCTTAATGGAGCCAATCGCATACCTTCAATTAGCAAATCAAATCGATTTTCAGAATAGAGGCTTTGCATTTCCCACCGTATCCCGAGAATGTCGTCAATATTTGAAGCTAATTCAGAGCGGGCCATCAATAGGAATTCTTCCAAAGAGAGTATTTTTTTCCAGATGGAATTTACTGACTTGGTACGATAAGTAATCTGGAAAATTCGTTCTTCCGAAATCTGAAATTGAGTGGAAATTGTGTCACAGCAGAGATGATAGTCATCACCCAAAAGAGAGTTCAATTTTTCACTAATGGCGAAGTGGATCTGAGGAAAAAGGTACATGAAAGTTTGTTCTGCAAGATTTGCAGCCTCCTTACTAAACCCTAACTTATATAGTATTGGTACATGAAGGTACCGGAGTTCCAAGGCTTGTTCTTGAGAAAGAATCTTGAATAGTGGAACTTTCTTCACGTAACAGCTCCCAAGCTCTTTAGCTGTTTTGATGATCGAGGGAAGAAGGATATTCCTGGCTCTATTCTCAAGGTTGCGGAGTTCCAGATCTAGTATGAGCAAATGTTTACTGCTCTTGTAGCAGTGAATAGCTTCGGAGAGCCGAAGGAACTCTAAATTGAGTGCGCTACAATCTGCTTCTCTGCGAGGATTAAGAGACACTTTGTGGTCGTAACTGTCCGATGAGGCTATAGAATCAGGATCAGGCAAAATCTTATACCCTTTATAAATTCTTTCAAGGCTTTGCGCAAGCCTTCCTAGAGGAAGGAAATAAGAAACGGAAGAGGAGGGATTCGAACCCCCGGTACCTTTCAGTACTTCTGTTTTCAAGACAGACGCATTCGGCCACTCTGCCACTCTTCCCTACTCGAAAGAGAAGTAGAATAAAACATCCTAAACAATCGAGTCAAGAAATAGATTTATAATATCTCTAAAACTGTTTCAAAAATCTTAAGTCATTTTGCATCAAAAGCCTGATATCTTTTATGCTGTGTATTAAAAGAAGCATCCGCTCTACCCCCATACCCCAGGCATAACCTGTATATTCTTCTGGATCAATATCTCCTGATTTTAAGACTTCCGGATGTATCATTCCAGCTCCAGCAACTTCTAACCAGCCTGTATTTTTACAAATATGACACCCTTTTTGTTGACAAACTAGACATTCAATATCTATTTCTAATCCCGGTTCAACAAAGGGGAAATAACTTGCCCGATATCTCATTTTTAGTTTTTTTTCAAATAATGTGGAAAAAAAGCTTGAAAGCGTCGCTAGTAAATCTGCAAAAGTCACATTTTTATCTATATAAAAACCTTCCACTTGGTGAAAAAAAACATGAGATCTAGATGAGATATTTTCGTTTCTATAAACTTTACCTGGTGCAATTACTCTTAAAGGAGGTTTGTTACTTTCCATGATACGTACTTGAACATTTGAAGTATGCGTTCTTAAAAGCATATCTTTGTTTATATAAAAGGTATCTAACATATCCCTTGCAGGGTGATCTTCTTCAAAATTTAAAGCTTCAAAATTATAAAAATCAGATTCTATATCTGGACCATATTGAACAGTAAATCCCATTTCAATTAGAATTTGACACATTTTATCCAACATCTTAGAAATGGGATGTTGTCTCCCCACCTCTTTAAGCCTACCTGGTAAAGTAAAATCAATCTTTTCCTGTTTAAGAGCCTCTTCTTCTTCTTTCTGTACTAATTTTTCTAGTGTATTTTCACAACTTTTGGACAAATAGATTTTCAGATCATTAATCATTTTTCCAAATAGAGGTCTATCTTCTTTTGAAACATCTTTTAATGATTGCATGAGCTGCTGCAATGGCCCCTTCTTTCCTAAAAACTTAACTTTTAGATCTTCAATTTGTTTAACCCTATTTGCTTCTATAAGCTCTTTTTCAAAGGCTTCTTTAGTATCATCGACTATTTTTTTAATATTCAACTTAAAGGTTCCTCAATGTGGCAAAGTTAAAAAAGAATAAACAATATAATGATTTAAAAGAAAATGAAAAACCCCTTGCTAAAGTTGTTTTAGCAAGGGGAAAATTGAAACGTTTTATCCTAGTGATTTTTTAGCAAGATTTGCAACTTGCGAAAAACCTTGAGGATCTGAAATCGCCATTTCAGATAGCATCTTGCGATCAAGATCGCATTTAGCCTTTTTTAATCCATTCATAAACTTACTGTATGAAAGACCGTTTAGTTTAGCTGCAATTCCTATTCTTGATATCCATAGACTACGAAAATTTCTTTTCTTTTGCTTTCTATGAATATAGTTGAAAGCCATTGCACGCATCACAGCATCACTAGTCAAACGTAAATGATTTTTTCTATCTCCAATAAATCCCTTAGCACGTCTCATAATTTTCTTTCTTCTGCGACGCGATGCAGGGGCGTTGGTCACTCTAACCATTCTTTAACTCCAATATTTTCGCTGTTTTTTAGCCAACTAATTTCTAAGCTCCAATTAAACGAGAATACATTTTTAATTGAGAATCATCAACTAAAGCTGGCTTTTTTAAATGACGCTTTCTCTTTGATGTTTTTTTTGTCAAAATATGGCGCCTACCTGGATGGTTTCTCTTTAATTGTCCACTAGCCGTTACTGAAAATCTAGCCTTCATGGCTTTATTCGTCTTCATCTTAGGCACTGTAAATTCTCCTTAACTTTCAATTTTATCGCATATCAATTCAATCTGTAAGCCGAGAAAAATAACATGTTTTTCAATTAAAGAAAAGAGACTTACACTTAAAAAAATGATTTATTTCTTATTTGCTAGAGGAGCTATGGTAACACTCAGATTTCTTCCTACCATCTTAGGGGAAAACTCCGGTTCTCCATACTCAGCTAATTCTTGACAAATTTGATTGATAAGATGCCTACCATTCTCAGTATGAAGGATTTCTCGACCTCTGAACATACAAGAGACTCGCACTTTATTTCCTTTCTCTAAAAAAGTTTTAGCATGGTCTATTTTATAACCTAAATCATGCTGATCTATATTAGGCTTAAACTTAATTCCTTTTACCTTGACCTGGTGCTGGGACTTCTTACTAACTTTTTCTTTCTTAATCTGATCATATCTCAACTTATCATAGTCTATAATTTTACAAACAGGAGGATTAGCATTTGGAGAAATTTCCACTAGATCTAAACCCAGATCCAAAGCATTATTCAAAGCTTCTTCGAAAGAAACAATACCCACTTGTTTGCCGTCATTGCCAATTAAACGTACGGTTTGAGCTCGAATTTGTCTGTTAATTTTCAATGTTTTTTTTTATTCCTCAACTTTTAAAGGATTTCTTTGCTTATTCAAGATTCTCAAAAAAGCTTCTATACTAGAATAATTTTGTTTTTTTGTAATACTTAATTGTATTTCTATCGGCTTTTTTTCATTATTGCCGATACAAATGGAAAAAGGAACTTTCTCCTTTTTAGCTTCTATAACCTTATCTTCTAAGAAGGTCTTCCGCTCATCTATAAAAACTCTAAAGTTAGTTTTTAAAAGACTTTTAGTAATATGAGCATTTCGAGAGTTGTCTTCCAAGATCCTAACTTGTTCGTCTTGCATCCAAAAAGGGAACCTACCTTTATAGTGCTCGCATAAAATGGAGATTAAAAAATTTAAATTTGGCGCGAGAGAACTTACAATCAAATAATGATTTTTGTTAAACTCTTTTTCATTCAAAATAAGTATTTCTAAAAATCCCCCCCTTCTTTTTCTACTATGTGTATCGATCCAGTAAAAATCTATTCGCAGTGAACAGAATTTAGATAAATAGCTATTGGTTTCAGCCTCTTTTATCAAAAGTTCACTCAACATGCTTTTTATTGAATGATCTTTACAATTGTATGTAAATTCAAGACCCATCTGAAAAGCTTGTGAAAAGCTCTTAAACCTTTCTAATATTTGATTTAGATGAGAGACTAAATCAGTTTTTTTCGTAAAAGTTAAAGAGATGTCATGCTTTTCATCATTATCAGATAAGAAGCTATAATAATTATGAGTTGAAAAAGATGAGGGCAAAGAAGAAAAATAAAAAGAGATCTTTCTTAAAAAATCTTTCTTTGTCGTACTTAAATAAGCACTAGAGATATCTACTATTTGAAATTTATTTTTTTCATAAAAAGTCTTAATTAATGTTCTTAGCTGCTCGTATATAAAAAGTTCCTTTGGAAGCGTAATCTTTTGATTTTTTGTAGTTGCATAAAGCTTCAAGCTTTCTCCTAGCTTTTGATAAGAGTATCTTTTACTAATTGCAATCGATTTAATAATACTTTTTAATTCCTTTGAAGAAGTCGCGACAGCTCCATAAAGCCTTGAAATGGTTAAGTTATTAGTTTTTCTCTCTTCAAAATCTAAAAGTTTTAAATGCTCGAGCTTTAAGTTTTTTATACCCAAACTGAAGCACGCAGGAAAATATGATTCCCCAACTTTAACCAAAGAAATAACGTCATTTTTTTGCTTTGAAATAGCTTTTTCAAGGTAAGGCTCATTATGGTATTTAAAATATTCAATTGCATTACTTTTTACCATTTGGCCTGAATCTACAGGTTCTTTAGAAACATTAGAGAAAAGACCTCTTTCTAATTGATATAATAGTTCGTGATTGCAATTTTGCGGCAAAACCACATCTACATAAAATCCAAACTCTAAAATAGCACTCCCAAATAAAGAACAGTGGCTAAAATGGTTTTTAATAGCTTTAAATAAAGAAGCTATTGCGATTTGATCTAAGTCTCGATAGTTTTGATTAGAAAATAAGTTCATAGAAAGAGTTGGGATATAGCTGACTCGAACAGCTGACCTCCACGATGTCAACGTGGCGCTCTAACCAACTGAGCTAATACCCCAAATAAACACCCTATTAGAAATATGTTAAATTTGAACAAATATAGTATGTAAATTTAGAGATAACTTCAAGACAATTTGGAAATCACAACTACTTATCTGGCCTCTGAATTGAGACCAAATAAGTAAAGGTAGCTTTAATTTACTTCCAAAAAGAAGCAACAGCATCAGTAACACTTTCTGGTACCATCTCTAAAGGATTCGCTCCAAGCGCATAAGTAGCTACAGAAGCAATGACTACAAGTCTTCCTGTAGTCCTTGTATTACAACCCCATTGTGAACCTAAATGAACTCTTGATGTAGTTGTTCTCGATACTCTCCAAGGGTCTACACCTTCTTTTAAGCGATCGCCACCTACCTCTCGAGTCATTTCATCAATGCCGTGTTGAAGAGTCTCATCTTCCCAAGTAACTACTACGGGCTTTGATGCGTGACTAAACCAAGGCACCTTTCTAGTAGAAATAACGCCTTCGTCAAAAGCTTTTTAGCTGCTACAGCCCCATTATAAAACCAGTGCTCTCTGTCTCTGCTTCTAGGAGAAAGTGGTGAATCTCCTTCACTCTTATATTCAGCTTCAAAATGCACCTCATTGTGCACTAACCGATCAAATCCAGAAACGGCACTTACTGATCCACCTAGCCAAGCCATAAAATACTCCTTAATTTTTGTTGTTAAAAAATAAATACTTCAGCTAGATTTTTTAAAGGTTTTATAAATATTTTGTAAATATGTTTTTTAAAAAAATGATTTTTACAATAACAGATTCGCATACAGATCTGCACATTAGAAAAAGGTAAATTGAATGAGTAAGAATCAATTTTAATCGTTCAAAAAAATCCAACACTTTCAGGAGCCACATAAAAAGGGCCCTTGCCAGAGACAAAACCAAGAACTAGACTAGCTGAGGCAGCTATCTTAGACAATCCTTGACCCTCTTCCTCATATCGCATAAGAACTTTTGCTGTAATTCTTTCTGTCACTTTTCCAATTTCTTCTCTCTCCTCTTCCATGGGAAAATCCTCTTCTATTGGAGATATAAGTAGTGCATTCATCCTTTGAAGTCCTTTTCGAGCTCCCTCTCCTTCCCAAGTTACTACTACCTGAGGTACCTCTATCTCAAAACATGGAGTAGTAGCTGACAGATCTTCATCAAATTCTTCTTTATTTACAGAGAAATAATTTACATAATACTTGGAACGGCTTTCAATTCGATTAGGATAAAAGCCCTTATATTCAACATCAAAAGTTCTACGTTCTATTGTAGCACGACAAAATGAAGGCCTTACTCCTGTGACATCGCCACCTAAAGACATAAGAAGACTCCTCGATATTGCTTTGTTAATAAAATATTATGCATGGATTATTAAGAATTTTATAAATATATTGTAAGCTTTTTAAATCAGAATTTCCTATGACTGGATCACATATTTTATTTGCTCATACAATTTGGGCTCAAAACTTAAAAAAAGGTTCCAAAGTTATTGATGCAACCTCTGGGAATGGTAATGATCTTTTATATATCTCCAACCTTTGTCTCAATGAAAAGAGAGGTCATATCTGGGCTTTTGACATCCAAAAAAAAGCAATAAAAAAATCAAAAGAGCTTTTGAATACTAATGTAAAAAAAGACCTCTTAAATAGCATCACTTTCATTGAAGCATCTCATGAGAATTTCTCTTCTTATGTTTTTGAAAAAGTAGACGCTATTATTTATAATTTAGGCTACTTACCAGGATCGGATAAATCGACAAAGACATCTTTAGACTCGACTCTTAAAAGCCTAGAAAATGCTTTAAAAATGTTAAATGATGCTGGATTTATCAGCATAACTCTTTATCCAGGACATAGTGGTGGGGAAAAAGAAAAAGAAGGCGTTCTCAATTTTTGTAAAGAATTAAGAAGAAAAGAATATTCGTGTTTGCATACAGAATGGATTAACCAAAACAATCTATCCCCTAGTTTAATCATTATACAAAAGAGAAATCAAACGAGTTGTGATAAAAAAGTTTTTGCCGAGACTATTGTAGGCTCCTCTAGTAGAAATTTATAAATTTTCTTCATTTTTAAAGAATAACTTCATTTAATTCGATTGGATCTTTTTCATCAATAATGCCTAAAAGAGATCTAAAATCAGACATAATAAAATGCGATCCGCAAACGACAACTGTTGAGTTAGGATCTTTTTTTAAATAGTTAATAATTGAATTTTGATCTGTTAATTGCAGCGTTTTCTTGCTGGATAAAGCTGTAAAAGTCTCCTCTATAACTTTGTGTTCTTCTATCCTAGGATGTGAGCTCTTGAAAAAGTATAAACTCTCTGCATTCTTTTCGATTTCTTTTAAAGAAGATCGATAGTCTTTGCCTCTTGAAAGAGCAAAGACTATTGAGTAATTCTTTTTATTGACCCTTTTAAAAAGAGCTTCCAATCCAGAATTATTATGAGCTACATCTAAAATAAACAACTTATTTAAACGATCTGAAAAGTACTCTTCGAACCTACAAGGAGGCGTTTCTTTTAAGCCTTCCTGAATAGCCTTACTTTTTATAGAAAACTCTCCTTTTAACTTTTTTATAGTTTGCAAGGCTATTTCTCGATTGACTTGGTCATAAGACACATGTGTTGAAGTTACTTGACAAACCTTTACATGCTCCGAAGCTGCTTTTTCATAAATAGCTTTTTGTACAGCATTTGGTCCTAATATTAGAGTCATGTTAGGTTTTATGATCCCAGCCTTTTCAGAAGCAATTTTTTCTAGAGTATCCCCTAAAAAATTCATATGGTCAAAATCTATGGAAGTAATCACACCAAATTTGGATTGCAAGATATTTGTAGCATCTAACCTTCCTCCAATACCTGTTTCTATAACAGCAACATCCACACTTGAATCTTCAAAATATTTAAATGCCAATAGAGTCGTTATTTCAAAAAAAGTAGCCTTGATATCCGCATCTTCAATCTTATGAAAGATTGATTCTAATAATTCCTCTAATCTATTTTTTTGAATAGGCTCACTATTGACTCTTATTCTTTCCCTAAAAGTAGAAATATGAGGAGATGTATAAAGACCTACATTATATCCTGATAGTTGTAATACCTTTGCTATCTTAGTAGATACGGAACCTTTACCGTTTGTGCCTGCTACATGAACACAAGGAACATTTGTTAAAGGACAATGCAAAACTTTATGTAGAGTTTTTGCATTCTCTAATCCAAGCTTTACACCCCGATTTATATTTACTTGATACAGCTTTTTGATAAGTTTAGTATAGCTCATGGTTTGCTACCTTGCACTGCTGATAAAGCTCGTTAAAGACTTTTTCGTTTGTCCATGATGATCCAAGAGGAATATTAGGTTTTGCCTTACCATGAAAATCAGAACCTCCAGTAATTAGCCATCCTTTTTTTTCTGCCCTTGTTATCCATATTCTTTCTTGATAGGTTGCCAACATAGAATAATATCCTTCTAGCCCATCAAAAGGAAGATTTAATAGATCTCCTATAATAGATGTGAACTTTATTAAATGCGGGTGTGCAATAAAAACTTTTCCATTTGCTTTATGTACAAGTTCTATAACTTCTTCTACAGAAGTATCCACACCTGATACATAACAGGGTTTCCCTTTTGTTAAATAGAGATGAAAAGCCGCTTGAACATTTTTTACGACCCTTCTTTTATACAAAGCATATGCGATATGAAGTCTACCTAAGGAAATTTTCTCTTTCGGTATATTCGGGGTAGGATAAATCTCATTTTCTTCTATACTGATTCCAAGATTTTTAAATTTTTTTATAATTTCAAAAGCTCGAGCTCTTCTTTTTTCTCGAATTTTATCTAAGAACTTTACTAAAGCCAAATTAGTAAGAGAAAAACCATATCCCAGTATATGCAAAGGTTTACCTCGAAATTTGCAGCTGAATTCACACCCAGAGATAAGCTTTATTCCAGTATTAGCTAAAGAGAAATCTGAATAGGCTTCAATGGAGTCATGATCCGTTAATGCAATACCCTCTAAACCTTCTTCTTTTGCTAGTTTAATAATTTCACAAGGGGCATACGATCCATCTGAAAAATATGAATGAATATGTAAATCAGCGCGAAACTCTCTCTTCGATTCTTCCATGATAAGGTAAGTAACGTATTTCTCTTTGAAGGTTAATATTATACTCTTCTTTAGCTTTTTTATGAATGTATTCCACTAATTCCAATACATCTTTTGAAGTTGCTCCTCCTTTATTCACGATAAAATTACCATGAACATCTGAAACCATTGCACCGCCAACTCTCATTCCTTTAAGTCCCATTTCTTCAATTAATTGACCCGCTGCTTTTTTTTCAGGATTTCTGAAAATACATCCTGCAGATTGATCACTGCCTGGCTGAGATTTTCTTCTTTTCTCTAACAAGCAAAGCTGATTGTCTCTTGCTTT
>WNLI01111081.1:0-37904 GCA_025802215.1 Wirenia argentea
ATACCACGGTAACGTTATAGAATGGCAGATGGATTCCGAATGCGGTCATAGGTTAGAAATATGCCATATCACGTGACTGTCTCTCGACGAATTAAATGCGGAGCTTCATAAGTGCTATGAAATAATTGCAAATATGTGTACTATTGATTTCAATCTTTTTTCCTCTTTAGGACCAGGGTGTCGCGTTATCAAGGCAGTTTTGTCTAGTTTTCAACCCTCAATTTTTTGCCATTGACATACAAGTCAACATTCTCTCCGAGAATTTCCTAAATTTCTAGTTGTTTTCACACCATGTCTTTATTTCTTTTTTCACTGTAATTACAGCTATGGTTGTGTGGTCGCAATACAGTATGTCGCAGTCAAACGGACGTAAACTTCAATCAAACGGACGCATCACTGCACTTTATTACTACACTGATTGGTGTTTGTCTGTTTGTGGTGGATTTTGCGCTGAAAAATGATGCTATACTAGTATACTGTAGAAATGGCCCTTTGGGAGATAATGAAAGGATGTGAGCAGATTTTTTTCTGCAAAACTTTGATTTTGACAAAAATTCACTATTCATTCGTTTGACTCGAGGACGACGATATACCATATGTTTGATTTGTTCATGTACAGAAATGCTGACAGAAATGCGTAGCCGACACATGCCAGCTGTCCTCACGCAAACAATCATCAGCTTCCTCAGTAACAATTAATCTCTAACTACAATATTGGTATATCATCAATTAATACACTGTTCAAAGTGTACATAGCAAACATGACAATTTGTTGCCCAAAAATATCCTCAAGCTAGTATACTCAACATTAAATAATAAATATTCTAAATAAATGTGTGCGTTTACCCAACGCATTTTCAAAATCTGTCCATGTTGCCATGCAGGAATCTCACAAATGATGGATGGAATGCCCGGAAAAAATTCCTGGTTTTTGCCGGGTTCAAAACAGCGACTTCTCGTGCGAAAGCCGCGGCACTGACCACTACACCGTGATCCCAATACAAAAACTCATTAACAACCTGTATTTTAGTCATTTTCATCTATGTTTGCTTCATTCGTCTACAGAAATGCCGACAGAAATGCGTAGCCGCCACATGCCAGCCGTGCTGACACAAACAATCATCAGTCTCCTCAGCAAAGAGGTCATTAACAACCACAAGTTTGCCATCAAAATACCTAAAGGTTCGTCAGAAATAGTGTTTATTTCATAGTGATTATGTAATGCTCATTTTGATTGGTGCGTAGACTGTCACAATGGCTTGGTGATTATTGAACGAACATTCACACTCTGGTCGCCTTTTAGTTCTCTTAGCCTGCAGAATTTTTCTATATTTCCCATGCAGGACAATAAAAATTATTGTGACAGCCAATCAAACCAAAGACTAAAATAGAGTGGACGTCTGTCTCTAATTATTTATTGTCAATCGAACCGATGTCCCCAGCTTTGACCGATCGAAACACACGTTCGTTACTTCCGGTAAAAAGCGGACGGCAGAATGAAACGTAAAAAGAAAATTGACCAATCGTCGCTTGATATTGACAACTTGACAGTCAAGTGACCCGTAGATTAACAAAGTGACCCGGAGAATGGTCATACCGATAAAATTATATTGTTTTTTCCGGGCCAGATTATTTTTTTGGTAAAGCCATTAGGTTGATAATTAGTAAACACGGAAGTTTAAGAAGAACAACATGGAGTCGTCGGTTGTGGCAGTTTGAAATCGAGACAGCCGTCCACTCTATTTTAGTCTTTGGGTAGGGCCAGGCTAGTCCTTAATTCCGGTTAATAGACCATTAAGTCAATACAGTAACAATAGATGAATCCAGGGGAATGTTTATAAACATTGATAAAAAAGGACGCCTCCACAAGCTGTCTATTGTCTCCTTCACAAGCTGAGTATGCGCATAGTACGCATATATTATAATGTCCCTTTAATCTTTGCCATTGATTCATTAATTGTATAGCCCAGCCGCCCAGGTTATATTTGTCATTCAAATTCAGACGAGGATCCACCGTGAGAACCCAGCAGTAAGTCCCTTAACTGATTTAGTAAAACCAGAAAGAAGATTGGATACAATGAATAGGCACATGCATTCATGACGAACACTACAATTAGTCTACAAAGTACAAACACATACACATATATAATATATGCTTACACCGATTCATACAAATTTAGTTTAATACCAAGAACAATCAAAGATTGGAATAAAATACCACAATCTGTCATCTCATCCTCAGACGAGTCTAGTACCCCGCTTTCAAAATTTACGGACTTAATCCATATTAATGTCTTTGGACGTATCACTTAATGATTCAATCGAAAGTATCGAAACTTGTACAACAACTTTTTGTTTTCGGCGGACCAGTCAGCTGTATTTTTACTCAGAATACTTGTAAAATTGTAGTTTTGTATTTATTTTCAGGCATATGGACGCCCACTTACACCTTTCAATGCCTTTATGGTAGAGCAAGCGGGAAAAGGTAGTATATTTTTATTTTATATGATATGTAACATTTAGGTTGCATGAATGATGAATGCCCAGTAGGCTACTTCAAATTTATTCTTTGACCGCCACTTTTGTATTATGGTCCTAGGCTCCTAGCTCATTTTAATTGTCAGATGTGAGTCGTGATATGTCAGTCTGTGTCACCCTGAATTAAAATGTTTAAAACGTTAACCAGACTCCGGATTCCGGACTAGTATGGACATATTAATAAACTCTGCAATTTTTTTACGATATCTGTAAAGACAATGCATATATGGGAGTCTCATAATTATATAGCCATATATACAGACTTTCACAAAAATGTATCTAATGCTAATACAAATAAAAACCCAGGCATTAACAGGTCAATTTTATATTCAAAGATTCAGTGACGCCACGAATTGCTATTCATTTCTAAAAGGATTGTCACGTTCTTTACAGATGTTGGGTTTAGCTATGCTCGTTTAGTGTATTAAAAATTGCCGGTGTGTGCCTATACATTAATCCTATAATGCGATTAGATACATATTTGTGAACAGTCTGTAGTATAAATGTGTGAAGAAACTTTCGGCCAACAGTCTTTACAAAAGTTGGTAGATATTATTGTGTTTCGTTGTGTAGGCTTACACCTTGTTTTTATTGCAGATACTTATCTATATATCGCCTACGCAATTAACTGTCTATACATTTTATATCAAATTCATAAATTTACGAAACAGTAAAAATGAACAACGGCGGACACCCATTCACCTCTTATAACCGTGATACCGCTAACTATCGCGAGAATTTACAACCGACTGGCGAACACCAGGAAAGATATTTCAATCTTCCGGAAAATGTGGAATATCCACCGATGGAAGCATATGCAACCGGAAGCGGAGAGAATTGGGAAAGTAGTACGCCGGAGGATGTTAACCAGCCTAACCGACGCCCAACAATCTATGTGACCCGAGTTAGCGACCCTCAGCAGCCGAATCGTCGTCCTCCTCAGAAGCGACGCCGACGACGCGCACCATGTGGTGAGTACGAATGGAACCGCGAAGCTTTGCCACAGGAGGTAGCGGAAACGGATTCCAGCGACGGACAGATCGGTGTGTTGGACGCACATACATCTGGCCTGCGTTTTGTGTCCATTAACGCGCAAACTGGCTTTGCAGAATCTATGCAAGAACCAGATACGTCGACTGACTCGAGTGATAGACATGTGTATATACCACCAGTGCATGTTGACCTAGAGAGAAGGACCAGCACGATTCGACATAGACCCATACCGCCTTATATGTACACAGGTGAACTCCAACAGCAAAACGTTGGCGAATTACATGACGATGCGTCGGATTCCGTACACCCAGGTACGACGTCTGACAGCAATGAAACTTTGGTGTTCAGTAGAACCACTGAAGACTCTCGAACGCCTGATGTACAAACTCCTGAACCATACAATGACATACAGCGACATATCACCGACACACCACAAGACACAACGACCGACGACGTTACGTTGGATATGTACATGCGCGCTGGATCGTTCGTAGAAACCGCATCAACGACAGCGCCTTACGAAACAGATAACCAACAATCAGAATTACACTCAGAAATCGACAACCCGACCGAGGTGTCTGGAATCGCCACGGTTCCGTCAACGTTTATAGCAGATAATCTACACGGAGAACTTAATGTTCAACTGGATAATAATCCGTGGTGTATGGAAATGACGGAAATGCACGATGCCGGCGATTTCCATCGTGAGTTCATAGACGGTGGTTATAGACTCACATTTAGAAGTGAAGATGCGAGTACAATTCGGGAAGAAAGGGCGACATCGCCGATTCTAATAAACACAATTTCTGACGACTTCGATAGTAGCTACCAACAATCAGCAGTTCCAGTCGAAAACAATCAATTTGGTATTCGCGACAACGTACCTTTATCTAACGAAACAAGCACGTCAAACGATTTTATGCGTCAGAATTTAAACGCATCGCACCTGGGAGATGTATCTACATCAACATTCACATCGAACACAACCGAAGATGTCAACAATAATACCGAATACCCCGCTGTTGTGTACGATATGCCTGAGAGAGATGTAGGTAGACATATCAACCAACGATTTACGAACACGACCTGCGTCACAAAGAAGTTAAACTACAACACCGAACACTTCGCAAAAATGGGTCGATACCTTCAACACATTAAATACGGCCACAACTTTCACGATGTCAAATTTGAAGTCCTACCAAAGATATTTTACGCGCACCGGGTAGCATTGGCTTGTCATAGTTCGTATTTCGCGACGTTCTTCGCCGATAAAGTCGATAGGCGCAGGTTGCCTTTGGAAGTACAGATACAGGGTATATCGGCTGAAGCGTTCGAGATATTTCTCACGTATGTATACGAAGGTATTGCTGATACACCGCCAGAATTGATCCCGGATGTTGTCATTGTAGCCGAGAAGTTCAATGTTCCAGCATTACTCGACATCTGCTACGAGAAAGTTCAAAACCTGTCCCTTGAGAGCGCTTTACGAATAGTGCTCAGGGTCTCCAGGGGTCCGTTCTACAAAATCGCATGTCACGTGATACTTAAGCGATTTCCAGACGTCCTCGATACGGCAAACTTCACGTTGTTGGACGCGGGAACGGTGATAAAACTACTGAGTGATGACCGCCTAACCACCCCGTCAGAAACTCTCGTGTTCAACACGATTTTGCGATGGGTTAACGGTGCCGATTCTTTCCGCTCCGAGTATGTTCATCAACTCCTCACGTGTGTGCGATTCTCTTTGATGTCAGCACGAGAACTGATACTGTGTAGTCAATCGCATCTCTTCCGGAAGTATGATGTCAGTTGGTCCAGGCTCTTCCAATGTAACTGGTAAGTTGTAACTACAGTATTTTTTTTACATTACTTTGATTGTTACGTTCCTAGCTGTATGATTGATTGTACTATTTTAAGATAAAACATGCAATTGTATGTAATTTAGTTTTGTAGATCCTTTAAACAATTGGGCTTGTAAACGGTCATGTTATACTCTACATTGTATGCTAACTTACAATGCCTAACTGACTAAAGCGATGAGATGCCAATATACCGACAATCGTATAGGCGGAACAGTAGATTAAAATCGTGTCATCGATATTTAATGAAAATTGAAATTGTGTAGACTTTGCTCCGCCCGCATCCATCAGAAAAGTGTACGTCTGATCTAGACTTGCTCTCTGTCCACGTAGTATAGCCTCATGTGGGGTCCGCTAGGCCCACATCGATCCGCTATTGCACTACGAATTGGAATAAGATCCTATGTCACTTCTAACGCTACAAATTACTCTGTTGACAAGGCTCAGCCCAGATCCTCTGTCCGTATGCCTTGGTTTATCATGAACGCACCTGATGCTCCAGCATATGGTCCACATCGATAATGCTGATGCTCATAATGTTCAACATCCTCGACGCACTGTCGACAAGCTACAATAAAATTAATAGGCAGTTTCGGAATTTAACCTCGCCAGAAGTCGTTTAGGAACCATATATTTTGTGCTGACACGACATGGTCTCATCGCTCGTGGAGGTAGCCTACTGCTGTTAAAGTGGTGAACGGATACTAGCTAATAACCATGAACATTTATTTTAGTAAGGTCCGATGATTCGTAATTTATATAGTTGGCACATTCTCCATTCATGTCGTCTTTAATTTTGCTTGGTCCAGGATTATAACCGCCCGCACACTGAACGTTAAGGATCCATTTGGGTTTTACGTGGATAAAGAAAGAAAACGAATCGAAATTTTCCGCGTGAGTTTATTTTATTTTTTTAAGGTGATACATTTGTAATAGTATTGTATTATAAGTTGTTAATGGAAACTTGCCTTTCAAACGACGAGTCTCTCTCTACACTTCGAATAAATCACTGATTAACATATCTACCAACCGATATTATTATGGTGTTTTCAGGGCTCATCAGCAAACTATACATAAATACTATTTATATATACAGATCGATCGATCGATCGATCGATGAATGAATGAATGAATGAATGAATGAATGAATGAATGAATGAATCAACCAATCAATCAATCAATCAATCAATCAATCAATCAAAACTAATAAATCAATCCGAGGCATTCAATCAGTCAATCAAATACCAAATTAATCAGTCTATCAATCAATCAATCAATCAATCAATCAATCAATCAACCAACCAACCAACCAGTGAGTCACTTAGTAACTCACTTGATTATGCAAGAAATATACAAGTGAATAAATCGGTATACAATGTATTGTGTGAGGACCTATACTAACATATATTATTAGTCACTCATCAGCACCTATAACCTGTAAGAGTGGAAACTTTCGCGAGGTATTTAATTTCGTGAATTTCGCGAGACAGGAACTATCGCGAAATTAAAAACACGTATTTTTTAGTACACATGCATTATAGGCGTAAAAAACTAACGAAAACGGCACAATGCACCAATTCGCGAAATATTCGACTCGCAAAATTAACGTAATGTTGGGAATAGGCATAATATGGTTAATATTCTGTACCATGTAAATCAATTCAACCAACATTTTCAGCCGCCTGTTTTCATCCACGAGCCGGAAGCATCACATATTAGTCACCATGTGACGTTTGGGGATGAGTCAGAAAGACAACACGAAGTGCAAGAATCTGTCACAGTACCCGCGACGTCACCAATGCTGTATAGAAGTCCGAATCAAGACAATCAAACATCACCGAATATCCCTAGACCAGTACTCGACCAATACCATTACGACGGAGTTAACGACCAAGGACAATATCACTCTGACAATATTCCCATGCATCAAATCTACACTACAGATATGAACGCACAACTTGATGCACAAAACGAAGCGTTTCAGATACATCGACAGATCCCCGCTAATTCGCACCAGGTACCCCATGGGGAATTTCCATCTTATCAGCAATCTATTCAATACCAACACTCCAACATTCCTATCAGACACGGACCAACCGAATTTACGCGTGACTTCCAGGAAGCTATCACCAGCCAAAACAGAGGTGAACAATCAGCACTTCCACAGGATCGAGTGGTTCCGGAAGTTCAGGAGTATTTTTCTCCTATCTCAACTGCACAAACACAGTCGCTGCCACCTGCTGCCCTGTTTGAAGAACGAGCAGATCGACATGTCAATATAGCTGGAGCTTCGAGCGGCAGCGACGCATCATACATGGAGGCAAGGTCGATTACATATACCCACAAGAAAAGGACCAATGTCCCAACCACTACACCCTCGGTGGTCGTTGAACAAACAACAATTCAAACAAATTCTCTGTTCGCAACACAAGGAAACTTGAGCGCGCCGCAGACTGGACAAACAGAACGCGCACGGCCCGCGGAAGTGATAGAGGAACACGTGAAAGCCACAACTCAGACACATGCACACGCATCGCCCGAATATCCTCCCCAAGTTACGCCACACACTCGCGCTTTTGGCGAAGTTGGAGCGCAACGATATATGCAACAAACCGCAACTAATGGTCAAGTTGAAGAGAGGCCGTACGTACACAACCAAGCACGGACATCGACGATGACCAACAATGAACGATTTGGACATATTAGCAATCACATGCAACAAGCTGAGCGAGTCCCAGCTCTATCCGACAGTGTACCAATACAAGGGGGTCTGTTTGATGAAAGGATCACAACGGTTACAAGACGAGAACAAAGTTCCACACCGGGATACACACTGAGACGATATCCACCAACACACCCCAGTGGGATATTTGAAGAACGTGTTACAACAGTTGACAAAAAGGAAAATATCGCATCATCAGGCTACAAGCCAAGATCAGAAGTTCTAGGAACAGACTTTCCCCATCACGCTGCTAATCGACTCATGGGAGATAGTGGTCATGTACACTTTATTGGTCCTACTCAAAATCCAAGCTACACTCCCCAAACCATCCCTGTGCACACTGATATCATCATGCCCGTTACCCAGCAACCCACATTTTCCTCGAGTTCTCCGACAAGAGCGCCATTCGCGAGAGATGTTGATGGCTATATGGATGATAGAAGGCAAATCCATGCAGGATATGAAGGTTCAATTAGACCGGCTCAATTGGGTGATATGTCTTATAGGTATGATCAGGGTTCCGATGTATATCAAAGTGCAGCAGGACGCCATCATACGCCCGCAGGACCATATTATCACCGAGACGACAACATAAAACATCGCGCTATAAGACAACTCGCCGAAGCAGGTTATACGCCTTGGGACGAACACCGAAATTGGTTTTTGGAACAGGAAGACAAGCGGCATATTTTATCGGGTGATCGCGATAATGTTATGCAACTACAGGAACAGGAAGAAATTCGACGCCATGATGAGAGAATTAGACAGGACATTGTGAATCAGACAGTTGCGGCAGTAGAAGCAAGTGTAAACAACGGCATGTCGCCTAGCCCTGTTGCACCACCTGTTGATGAGTGGCAATCACAATTTGACCTGCGACAACTTGGTGAGGCAGGATTTAGATCTTGGGAGGAATATCGTAATTGGATATTGCAACAAGAAGACAAGAGACATATTTTATCTGGCGATCGAAATGATGTCATGGAGCATCAAGAACAGGAAGAAATTCAACGGTATACCGAAACCATGAAACAGGAAATGGTCAACAAGACAGTGGATGAATTAAAAGCCAGCTTTGTTCCAAACGCCCCGCCTGTCGATGATAGATACCAATCATTCAACTTATCACAACTCGGAAGCGCTGGCTATTCGACGTGGTCAGACGAACGCATTCGCTCGTTATCAGAGGAAGAAATGAAATACCATCGAATGGACCCAGATTTAGCTGCTTCAGCTCACGGGCGAATCGTCCACTTTGCACCTAAATTTGACATGAATAGTATTTCAACAGCATCTGCGGCTACAACGGGTGGACAGATTAAATTGTCACCTCACGACAGGCTGCCTGGATACTCTCGCGATAAAGAAATAGTTCGACAAGAAATCCCCAGAGAGGAGGTATTTAGTCAGCAATTAGTTCAGCAACAATTAAGCCTCCCACCATCGTTGGCAGAATCCAGATTACGAAATCGAAGCAGAGCCGATCTTCAGCAAGTACAATACGAACTGGATAACAGACAAACATTGACAATAAATACCGGAACGGCCGCAGGGTGGGGCGACCAACGCGTTTGCTCGTTAGGAGAGGAAGATAACACGAACGGAGTTCCGTTGTTGTCCAAACGGGTGGTGTCGTTTGATTCTTTTAGAGGCGAGTGGCGCCCCGACGATACAGGGAGTATATACTCAGGTATAACTACTGGCTTGATAAACCAATGGGAGGAGCAACGAATGCGGTCGTTGCTACGAGAGGACAGTCGTTACGGAGCGCCTCTTCTGGCATCTCAGCTAACGAAACAGCAGTATGATCAATTCATGCGAATGATTGGATTATCAACTCGCTACCAAGATGGTCGTTTGATATTTGAGAAATCAAGAACACGCGAAGAAGATTCAATGTCTGCCGACGTACGTTTTCGCCCAGGTACATTACCGCAAGAAAATCGCCACCAACTATCGATATCAGGCCACGATTTTGTACCACAGTATTCACCTACACCGCAAGATATTTCAAGGTATCGTACTAGACAGTATGACCCAAGATTACAGGAACCATCATATGCCTCACAGACTCGACCACAGTCGTCGTTCGGCATTTCAGGAACGTCGGACATACAATATGTGCCGAGGCCCGAATTACCATCTGTGGGACACATTCCAAGTCCCACTGTTGGACCACATGCGCAAATATCTCAAGTTTCACCAACTTTCGAAAGTCCGACGGTTCCTTCTTTGTCAACTGGGACTCGTATTCCAAGTGCCGTTGCAGAACCATACGCTCCAAGACCTCGAGATTTATCAACGTTCGCTGTTACGGAAGTTCGTTCTATGTCACCAAGTACCCAGTCTGTATCATCTGCGCCAATACCTCAATCGACTGTTCCGAGAGTTCCTTCTATGCAATCTGTGGCTAATATTCCATATGTACCAAATGCGTCAAGACCTCAAGTTTTATCGACTTTCGATGTTCCGCGAGTACCATCTATGTCTTCTGCGGTTCATATTCCAACTGCACCACATGTGCCAAAACCTCAGATTTTATCGACGTTCGATCTTCCGAGAGTTCCTTCTATGGCATTTTCCGCTCATATTCCAAGTGGCTATGCTATACCATATGCACCAAGACCTCAAGTTTTATCAACTTTCGACATCCCAGGAGTTCCTTATATACCATCCGCGGCTCATATTCCAAGCGGGCATATTGTACCCTATGCGCCAAGATCACAAGCGTTGCCAATTTTCGATGTTCCATTAGCTCCTTCTGTAATGCATTCGCAAAATCTGGAATCATCTGAGTTTGACGTTATGCGACATGGTATGTATAGACCACCATCATCATCTTCGCAATACGGACAACGATCTCAATCTACTGTACAGGACTTTGGGCGGATTGCTCAATCAAGCACAATTTCCCGGGAAGCCATGATGACTTCTAGAGATAGCCGCAACATTCAGAGAGGTGGACAGTCTGTAGTCGAGATACCAATCGAGCAAATGTCCCAATACGAGTACGACCGATTTATAGCAGCAGGCAGACAATTCGATGATATATCGCACGGTCAATTCCGATCAGATATGTTCGACTTGGGCCATGTACATAGCCCACATATGGTGCAAAGTGCGGAAATGGTTTATTTGTCTGATGGAGAGTGGATACAACCGAGCCCTGTTGATTTGATGTATAATTCAACAAGGCAGTCCCTGCCATCTAGTCAACGCGTACATGAACCTTGCGAAGTGGTCAAACTCCAACAGTCTGGAGAAGCAATTGGATCGCTGGAATCGTCGATTTGGAATGCCGTATCGGATACGTCTAGTCGGACATTTCGGGATGGCTTAAGAGTATTACGAACAGCAGACGACTATTACGAGCAAATGAAGTGCGCTTCAGTAGAGGCTATCATAAGCCACGAAATCATCCCAACATTTGAAGTAACGGATACGAAACCCTACAAAGCATATCCACGATATGACATGTCTGAAGATTATTATCATAATGTGGAATTAATAACCGTGGAAGGAATATCCCCAACAGAAACGTCCGACGATTCTAAAAGAGAGGTTCCCCAATTGCCGCTTGATAAAACACACCGAATAGCGAGACCGACCTTGTCAGCAATTGAAGATGTAGACTACACTGTAGTGAGTGCATCTCACCCCGATTCGCATGCCATGATAGACACTTCGGAGCAGAATGTGCGTCGCACGAGTATACCAATAGCACCTTACGATTCACACATGCAGACGTTGGCACGCGAAGATTTCATGCGCAAAATAATGGCCGATGACTCTATTGCGGCATCACATGCCAGTCAGGTACCGACACCAATTGGTAGCATAGCAATAATAACAGAAAGTGTAGAAATTCCTCACTTCAGACCACAATTTAGAGAAGAATATATCGACCCACGTAGATACTCTGTTCCTGTTGCACACACCATAACGCCAGAAGACGCCTTAAAATACCTCGGCATTCACACATCTCAATCGCAAGTTGATGTTCGAAAAACTCCTTCAAGAACATCTAGAAGTATGAGTGTCTCAAGTAAGGGATTCAGTTCTCTGTTGGACGTAGAACTATTTCCATCAGATGTTCAAAAAAGTAAATGCAAGTTAAAGCGAACGACGTCTATAAGTCGAGATGAACGGCATGAGTATAAAGATCAACTAGATGGCATTTCAAAGGAAGAGGATATTATGTTTGTTCATACGACTCTTGAGAAGGAGGACGATACCATACTAGAAGAAGAAGATACAGATATAGAGCCATATATTAAGATGCCTAGTACCGCAACATTGAAGTTTGATCGAAAATCCGATACACGTTCGATGTACTCAAATGTGCGTCACCCTGCAACACGAGCTCAGATATATTATGAAAATTTTCAATTGCCTTCAGCTGCTTTTTATTCAGAAGCTGCGATGCCTTCTCGGTCAATGAGCAGAGATATCGCGGTTTTGTCATGCAATATAGGGATAAGTGAAACGGAATTTCGTAAACTCGCTACCGAGTCTGGATTATCTAAAGAGGACATATCACGATTAGTTGGTGTTACGCCGCTGAACGAAAACGATATAACACGATTATCATCGAAAACTGGATGGAGTAGAGCAGAGATCGGTAGGTTAAGTAGTATAACAAAGGCTGATTTCCCTGAATTGCCAGTGGACATAATGTTTAGCAAAGCGGAGATGTCACAAATATACACGCAACCACAACTAACCAAGTACGACATGTACAAATTAGCGAAATGTTCAGGATTGCAAAAAGAAGTTCTTGTGAATTTAGCACGCAATTCGGGACTAAGTCCCTCTGATATAGCTAGACTGGATGCGGAGCCGCCATTAACCACAGAAGATATGTCACGCATAATTCGCGAAACAGGACTACATACTGACCGCTTAGATAAAGAGGACGTTTTTAAAATCGCCATAGAAACTGGATTATGCAGAGAGGATTTATCCATGTTAGTCGATGGCAAAGTTCTCAACGCGGACGACAGAGCACGGATAGCAGATAAAACTGGGTTAAGCGCTATAGATATGTCGAGGTTGCTCGCGTCTGTGGGACTAAATACAGAAGACGTAAACAGGCTGTTAGCTGTACCAAAAGCAGGAGAACCCGAAGACGAATTACTGACAATAGCTATGAAGCTTGGAATGAGTCGAGATACTCTACCAGGAATATATTTACAATCGGAAAAAGGAGACGAAAATATTACGCGTTTAGCCAATAAATTGGGTATTAGTAAGGAAGATATAACGCGATTGTCTTCGCAATCTAGAATGACTGACAAAGACACAACAACACTAGCTAACAAGTTAGGTATAACTAAAGAGGAACTCACAAGGCTTTGTTGCAAACCACACATGGTAGACGAAGAACAATTTCGTTTTTCAATCAACATGGGCATTAGTACCGATGCAATGTCAACGTTGATAGAGAAACCAATGTTTACCGATGCTGACGTATCGCGACTGTCCGATAAATTAGGAATAAGCAAGACTGACATTATGAAACTGAGTACCAAATCTCGTTTAACTGATGAGGATATATCTAGACTCTCAAAACATCTTAAACTGGCGCCTGATGAACTGGCACGATTAGCCGCAACACCAGAATTACGCAATGAAGATATTACTAGGATCGCATATATTCTCGATTTGACCGAAGTGGAAGTTAGAAAATTGGCAAGAAAACCTGTAGTGAATAACGAACACATCTCGCGACTAGCAAGTCAGTTAAAAATTTCAAAAGTTGATGCAGCGAAACTAGTTAAAACCGAATTAACGCGCGATGACGTTGCGAGATTAGCGAACAAATTGAGAGTTAGCAAAGATGATGTTTCTAAGTTGATCACCAGACAGATGAGCGATGTGGATAAAATTAGGTTAGCGTGCATACTAGGTGTAAATCATAAGGACGTTTCTATGCTGTCCGAGAAATATTCATTGACAGAAGAAAATGCATCGCGTTTAGCAAATAAACTTGGGATTGGGAATGATGATTTATTAAAATTGGTTGGTACATCACGGCTAACGGACAAATGTGTAACCCGGTTAGCTAATGCACTAGGTCTGAATCAAAGTGACATCGTCAGAATGTCGACAACACGGGATTTAACGGATAAGGAGGCATCAATGTTGGCGAGTAAGTTGGGAACACCGTTAGAGGACATATGCTTATTAGCTTCAAAACCGACATTAACCGAAAATGATCTAAACAGGCTGGCAGGTAAACTAAATTTAAGTCCTACAGAGGTTTTCCAATTGTCAGCAAAACCTGGATTGAATTATCACGATACATCCAGACTCGCTATGAAATTGGGTATTACGCGAGACGACGTTTTAAAATTGTCGGCTAAACCAACTTTAACAGAAAATGACATATTAAGATTGTCGAATCACCTGAAGGTAGAGAGAGACGACGTTGCCATATTGGCGGCCTCTCCAGGTGTAGATCGCAACGATATATACAGATTGGCCAATAGACTAGGAATAAGTCCCGCTGATATCTCGGGGTTATCTGTGAAACCCGGAATGAGAAATCAAGATGTAGACACATTAGCAGCACGATTGGGAATAGAACGTAACGACGTAGTGAAATTGCTACCTAAACCAGAATTGACGGAAGACGACGCTTTGCGAATCGCAAATAAATTGGGCATACACAGAAACGACGTATATACACTATCCGGAACTTCGGGATTGACTGACGATGACCAATCGATACTTGCGAAAGAATTTGGAATTGATAAAGATAATGTCGCCAAAATATCGAATCGTGCCAGACTGAACGACGATGACAGATCAAAATTGTCGACAAAGTTAGGAATAAGTAAAAACGACATATTCAAAATGGAAGCAAAACCAGGCTTGACTGACCGTGAAACATCAAAACTAGCATGTCGTTTTGGTGTCAGTCGCGGTGACATTTCGAGATTCACAGCAGTACCCGGCTTATCAGATGGAGATATATCTAGACTGGCGCGAGATTTAAGAATACCCAAAGATGATATTTCAAGATTGGCAACGAAACCATGTTTAACTCGTAAGGATATTGAGGATTTGAGCATCAAATTTGGAATAACAGAGGAAGATGTTGAAATGTTGTCTGCAAAACCTGGTTTGAGAGACTGTGATGTTACTAGATTGGCTGCAAAGTTGCGATTGAGTCCCGACGATATAACAAAATTGTCGCCCAAACCTGAACTGACTATTGAAGATATATCTCGTATAGCTGAAAAGATCGATTGTAGTGTTGAGGACGTAGTGAAGCTGTCGAGACGACAGACGTTGACAGAGGCGGACGTGTGTCGCTTAGAATATACACTGGACATACCCAAAGACGATATTTTGAAGTTGATGGCAAAACCGGAATTATGTGGCGTCGAACTGGAAAAAATATCAAGGAAATTAGGCATTACTGTTGCTGAGTTGTACACGTTGTCGGATAAGCCGATATTAACTGAAAAAGAAACCAAAAGATTAGCCGTAATGCTTGATGTGACCATCGATGACGTAACACGATTATCAGTAAAGCCCCTCTTAACGGAACATGATATAAATCAATTAACGAGCATACTTTCCATAAGCAAAGATGATATTCTGAAATTATCGTTGATACCGGAATTAACAGATAGCGATATAAGCAGAATAGCAGGAAAATTTAATATAAGTCCAACGGAACTGTCTAAGCTATCGCGACCGAATGGATTGACTGATCAAGATATTACTAGAATAGCGAGTAGATTGGGCGTAGGTAGAGAATTTATCGCTAAGATGTCTGCCAAGCCAGAATTAGGTGATGTCGATAGATTAAGAATCGCACATACACTCGGAATAACACCAGAGGAAGTGTCAAAATTGACGACAAAACAACACTTATCCGATGATTCGTTTAGGATAGCAAATAAATTAGGAATCAGTACTGAAGATATGGCTAAATTGTCAACGAAACGCGGTCTTTCTGAAGGCGACATAGGACATCTGGCAACAAAATTGGGTATAACTAGAGATTCTATGACGAAATTATATTTTAAATCGGAACTAAGCGAGAAAGACATATCACGTTTGGCTATCAAATGGGGAATAAATCCTGATGACATTTCACGAATGGCCGCAAAACCAGAATTTACAGAGTGTGAGGTCTCCCAATTAGCTGTTAAACTTGGCATAAGTAGTTACGATGTATTACGATTATCTGAAATACCGGGATTAAACGATCGAGACACGAATATTTTGGCTAAAAAATTGAGCATAACCCCAGAAGAGGTGTGTACACTCGCAAATAGATCGGGATTTAACGATCAAGATATATCCAGATTATCCACTAAATTAGGATTAAGTAAAGAAGACGTGTGTAAGTTGTCTGCAAAACCTTTATTGACGGAAGACGATATATATAGATTGGCAAGTCAGTTGGGACTCTCCACGGAAGATGTACATTTATTATCAGCTACACAACTGACCGAACAGAACATTTCCAGAATGGCTAATAAAATGAGGACTAGTAAAGACGCTGTTGAAAGATTACACAGTCGTCCTACAATGAACGATGATGATCTTACGAGGATATCAAACAAACTCAAGAGAAGTCGCGACGATGTATTTGCGCTTTCCAAACCACCCGGTCTCACTGAACAAGCAATATCAAGGATAGGTAACATATTGGGTATTGACAAAAATGATGTTCTGCTTTTGTCAAGAAAGCCAATATTGACAGACGAAGACGTGGCAAGACTCGCAAGGAAATTGGGAATTCGGAAACAAGATGTCTTAGGGCTAGCAGGAGAAAGCCAGATCATAAAAGAGGCGATGTATAAATTAGCTGGCAGGTTGGGATTAGGTAGAGACGACGTATCCAGATTATCGGGAAAGCCATCTCTTACCGAAGATGATATAACAAGGTTAGCCAAAACATTGGAAGTCAGCAAAACCGACATTCTCTGTATTGCTGGAAAAGCACCGTTAACGAATGAAGATGTAACAAGATTGTCAAGAAACTTCGATTTGAGTACAGACGATTTTTGGAAACTGGCGAGTAAACCTGTGCTATCAGAACCGGAGATATGGCGATTATCTGAATCGTTTACCATAAGTGCTGCCGATATTTGTAAAATAGCAGAATCGCAGTTAACAGAAGAAGACATTAATAAATTAGCAGAGAAGTTTGGAATGAGTCGCGATGAAGCATCGATACTCTATGGAAAACCTGGATTGAGCAGGCAGGACATAACACGATTAGCTGACAAACTTGGAGTAACCAAACAAGATATTACCATGATAGAGGAATCTCAAGTATCAAAAGAAGATGTTCCAAAATTAGCAGCTAAATTGGGACTACATCCTGGGGATGTTTCGAGATTATCATCAAAAACTGGATTTCGTGAAAAGGATGTATTGCGGCTAGCAACCGAATTAGGAATTTCTAGAGACGATGTGTACAAATTATCCACCAAACCGGGTATGACCGAACAGGATATTTGCAAGTTAGAAAACACCATTGGATTAAATAGAAATGATACCGCCAGATTGTTTGATAAACCTGAACTCACCGCAGAAGATTTATTCAGAATCGCAAGCAAACTGAAAATAAGTCGAGATGATGTGGCGCGGCTATCGGGTAAGCCTGCGCTAACTGATGGAGATATATCGAGATTAGCCGGGATATTGGGGGTTAGTAGACAGGACATTGTATGCATTGCAGGAGATAATCAATTAGTAAGTGACGCTCTAACCAGAATTGCAAGTAGATTGGGCTTGAGTGCTGATGATATGTTGAAATTATCAAATAGACCGCAGAAAGACGAAGAGGATATCCCTCGGTTAGCGAAAAAAATCGGCGTGAGTCGCCAATATATAAGTATGATATGTGGAAATACTCCGCTAACGATTGATGATGTAAATACACTATCTAACATATTCGGATTGAGCAAAGATGACATACTACGTTTAGCCGAAAACGCAAAATTAGAAGAGGATAAAATTAAAATGGCTCTATCGTTCGGTATAGATCAAGACGTTGCAAGTAAAATTTTAAGTGCTAAACCCTTGAACAACGAAGACATGTGCCGCTTATCTCAGGTGTTGCGCATAAATAGAGACGGTATTTCTAAGTTGTTCAGAAAACCGGCATTAACGATGGAAGAAATGTCTGAATTAGCGGACAAACTACATATTCGTCTAGAGGCTATTGAAATGATGGCTGGAGAGGATACTTTCGAGACAATTGATATTGACGAATTAGCGAAGAAATTAAATTTGAGCAGAGACGATGTCTGTAGATTATCAAGAAACCCGTTATTCACAGATGATGACATCTCCAGATTAGCACGAAAGTTGCGTATAGATCAGAAAGATATTTCCAAGTTGGTATGGGGTGCACCAATAAAGATTGCTGATGTATCATGCCTGGCCAACAAGCTTGGGTTGAATAGAGATGATGTGTCACGGATGTCCGTAACACCAATCCTGGACTTAGACGATGCGACGAGAATAGCAGAAAAAATGGGAGTCGGGGTAGATGTGATTCGTCGTATAGCATGGTCAATGGTGACAAACGATGACATTCAGAAATTGGTAACGAAGTTTGGAGTTGAAAAAGCGGATATATTGAAATTAACGGGGAAACATGATCTAACTGCTGAAGGTGTATCAGATATGGCTATCAAAATTGGTATTAGTCGCGAAGACATAGGTAAATTATCGGGACAAGTACCTCTCACCGAAGAAGACGTTTATATGTTCCAGAATACATTAGACATTGATAGCTATGACATAGCAAAATTGTCGGGAAGGTCGGGATTGTCCAAGGAATATATATCAAAACTTGCAAACGATCTGCGTTTGAGTGAACAAGATGTTATAAGTATAGCAGACTCCAAATTAACCAGAGAAGCTGAATCTAGATTAGCAAGCAAGTTGGGCATTGCTAGATATGACGTACGTCGAATGTCGGCTCAACTTGGTTTAAGAAACGAAGATATTTCACGAATAGGGCAAACATTAGGTGTCGATTCGCGACATATAGCTAAACTTGCTGGCGTTGAACCACTGCACAAAGGCGATATATCTGAGTTATGTAGTGAGTTGGGATTAAATAAAAGTGACGTACTAAAGTTGTCGGGCTGTTATGGATTGACAACAGGGTGTATAGCTCGATTGGCTGATGAACTAGGTGTAACGCAAAAGGACATAGCAAAGATAGCGGGTGACGAACCGCTATACAAAGAAGATATTACTAGACTGTCCAAAAAATGGGGACTAAGTACGGATGATGTATCGAAAATGGCGGCGATGCCTGAGTTGAACGAAGAAGACATTTCAAGGTTAGCAAAGACATTAGGAGTTGAGGAGCATGACATAATTAGGATAACGGGTGATACGCCACTAACAGATGAAGAAATATCAATCTTAGCGAACAAGTTAGGATTAAGTCAATCTGACTTTAAAATATTGGCTACACATGGGTTGACGGACGCTGATATTTCCAAGTTGGCGATAAAAATCTGCGTTAACACTAATGATATCTCTACTCTGACTGGAAATACAGAGTTAACCAACGATGACATATCTAGATTAGCAAACACATTAGGGTTGAGGAGAGACGATGTTGCAAGGATGTGCTCAAAACCACGGTTAACAGAAACAGACATATCTAGATTAGCCCATAAACTGCGAGTAAGCAAAGGTGTCATACATGCAATCTCACAATCAAAATTACGGAGCGAAGACATAGGTAAATTGGCACATCAGTGGGGAATTAACGTGGACGACATGGCCATATTGGTGGGAAAACAGGCATTAACCGAAAGAGATGTCACAGAGCTGACAAAGAAAATGAATGTTTCAGGTCATGATATTGAAAAATTATCCGGACACCTACCCCTGACAAATCAAGATATTTATAGATTGTCTCAGCAGTTTTCAGTAAGTCGCTCGGATATATCAAAAATAGCCGGCACTTGTTCATTGACAGGAGACGATATAGAGCGATTAGTTCCTAAATTAGGATTATGCAAACGAGAGATATCTCGAATTGCCGAATCGCGATTAATGCCAGAAGAAATTCCACGAATTGCAAGTAAACTTGGAATAAGTATTATACAAGTCGCTAAATTATCTGCCAAACCGGGATTGAAAGACGAAGATATTTCAAGATTGGCTGTAAAATTAGGAGTTCACACAGAAAGCATTTGCAAGATTTCAAGTCGTCAGCCACTAAATGACGAGCAAATAACCTCATTGGGAAATGAGTTAGGAGTGAGTGAAAACTGGATTAGGAAACTCTCTGGGCAAAGTGGATTGTCTGAGCAAGATATTCCAAAGTTAGCTCGTAAGCTACATTTAGCACCAGGAGATGTTGCTAAAATAGCGGGCTACGAACATTTCTCGCAATCAGACTTGACCAGATTGGCTAATCGATTGGAGGTAAATACAGCTGACATGTCACGGTTGTCCGCAGTATCTGAGTTGACCGAAAAAGATATCTCTCGATTGTCAAGTAAATTGGGATTAAGTGCACAGCATGTGATGCATATAGCTGGAAACGAGCCACTATCCGCAGATGAATTTTCTTTCGTGATGAGTGAGTTAGGAATAGGTGCTAATGATCTGTATAAAATATCCACTAAACCACATTTCTGTGACGAAAATGATGTCACACGATTAGCGGCTCAGTTACGTGTGAGTCCACATGACATTGAGAAGATATCAGATCACATGCCATTAACAAGTGAAGATATTAGCCGAATAGCCGACAAACTTGGTTTAAGCAGAGATAATGTTTTGAGGTTATGTGGAAAACCAGAACTGACAGAGGAGGATACAGAACGATTGTCGTTAAAGTTAGGACTAAGTAAATCACGCATCACTGCTATTGCCAAATCTAAACTAACAACCAGTGATATAGCCAAATTATCGAATCATTTGGGTGTTACCAAAGGCGATATTTCGAAATTGGTTAGAAGACTATCATTAACCGAGCAAGATGTGTCTCGATTAGCAGAAAAGTTGGGAATAACCCGACAGGATGTTTGCAAGATAGCGGGAGATGTTCCGTTATCAAAAGAAGATATTTTCAAACTATCGCGTAAATTGCGAATAGACGGATGCGATATATCAAAACTATCTGGACACCCAGCAGTTTCGAATGGGGACATTTGTAGAATATCAAAATGCTGGGACATTTGTAGACAAGATGTTGAAAGAATAGCGCAATCTCAATTGTATGGTGAGGACGTGTCTCGATTAGCAAAGACTTTAGGAATAAGTATTAATGATGTCGTTGGAATGTCAGCGAAACAACAACAAAGCGAGGAAGATGTAGCACGTTTATCAGATGCTTTGGGTGTGAGCAATCATGACATTGTCAATATAGTTGGTGATATCACGCCAAGTAAAGAAGAAACATTAAAATTAGCAAATAAAATAGGAGTAACCGTTGATGATGTTAGTAACATATGCACTGTGCCAGGTCTCTCGTCCGAAGAAATTCACATTCTTGGCGATAAGTTGTGCTTAAGCGGAGAAGATTTCGCTAAGATAGTTGGAGATAAACCAATGTCTACGGACGATATCAATAGTTTAGCAAAAACAATGAGATTAAATAAGAGCGATGTGTGTAAGTTGTCCGCCATACCAGAAATAAGCGACGAAGATATTCCACATCTTGCTAGGGTACTTAGTGTGAACGAAGAAAATATTTCCAGAATACTCGCAGAAGACCCGTTAACTAAGGCGGAAGTATCAATGTTGGCAGACAAATTAGTAGTAAACCGACATTATGTTTCCAAATTATCAAACAATCCTGGATTAACTGATGAGCACATATCGCATTTCTCACAAAAAATACAGATAACACCTGCGATTTTAAGTAAGACAAGCCATGCCAAAATGACGGTAGATGACTCGACGATATTGGGAAATGCATTAGGGTTGAATATAAGCGATGTCATGAGACTTACTCCGCAACAGAATATGACCGATCAAGATATATCGAGACTAGCGACAAGTCTACGCTTAAGCAAACATGACGTAAGTGAAATTATGGAATCAAAATTGACAAATGAAAATATTGACAAAATATCGAACAAGTTGGGAGTCCACTTTGATTATATTTCTCGGCTATTGGGACAGTCGACCTTCAAAGATAGCGAGATATCACGAATTTCTGTCAATTTAAACTTGAACAAACAGGATGTGGCAAAATTGGCAGGCATTATACCTTCAACAAGAGAAGATATATCTAAATTGGCTAGCCAGTTAGGGATCGGTCGAGAAGACGTTGCAAAGGTGTCAGGTGCCTCGGCTATAACAGAAGAAGAAATGTCACGGCTAGGTGGTGTACTAGGAATTAGTAATCGAGATCTCACCAGAATATCCCACTCGTTATTAACGAAAGAAGATATACCACGTGTGGCGAATGCGATGGGATTAGGTATAGATGATGTATCCAGAATGGCTGCGAAATCTGGTTTGACCGAAGAAGATATTCCACGATTAGCAAAATCGCTGGGAATTACTGGACAAGATGTTGCAAAAATGAGCGGAATCATTCCTACGTCCGAAGAGGAGATGAATAAACTAGCTCAGACGATAGGAATAAACACACACGAACTCTCGCAATTATGCGGGAAACCTGGCCTGTCTAAAGAAAGTGGGTCTAGACTAGCGAAAAAATTAGGGGTAAATATAGAAGACATTGACAAGATAACTGGAAGTCAACCGATGACAAACGAAGATTTATTAAATTTGGCGAATAAGATGGGTGTTACCATGAGTGACATATCAAAATTGTCAGCTGTGCCATATTTGCTCGATGTCGATGTTCCACGATTAGCGAAGTCAATTGGAGTTACGGAGCAGGATATATGTCTGATAGCACGCGAAACACCGTTGACGAATACAGATATATCACATTTAGGAAATGCATTAGGTATCAGCAGATATGACGTAATTAAATTATGCAATAAATCTTACTTTAATGATGATGACATTTCGCGAATAGCAAAAGCATTAGGCATTCACCAAAAGGAACTTATAAAACTGGTGAGTGACTCTCCCCTAACAAATCAAGATATATCCATGTTATCATCCCAATTAGGTATTGACAGAGGTGATATCCTCAAATTACGATGTAATTCAGAATTAGCAGATAGTGGTGTGTCGAGATTCGCTGAATTACTTGGTGTACGGAAAGGTGATATTGTAAAACTAGCGGAGTCACAACTAACAAAACAAGACGTTCAACGTTTAGCTCTGAAATTGGAAATAACAATTGATGATGCTGCACGATTGTCTGCTGAACGGACATTAAATAATGACGATATTTCTCGGTTATCTAAAATTTTCTGTCTGCCCACCGAAGACATTGTTAGAATCGTTAGTGATGAGCCGTTAACACAGACTGACGTTTCGAGATTGGCAAAAACTTTGGGTATTACGGAGAATGACATGCTGAATTTGTCTGGAAATCCACGAGTAACAAAAGAGGAGATACCAAATCTGGCCAGGAAACTGGGGGTTAGTCAACAGGTCATAGCCAAGGTAGTAGGATATACTCCCATGGCGGAAGAGGATATCCATATATTGGCGAATAAATTGAATATTGATGTAAACGACTTGGTACTGGTATTAGGCCTGCCCAAATTAATGGACGACGATATATCACGCCTTGCAAATGCATTAGGCGTGAATAGAGATGACATAACTAGGTTAGCCGAAGAAGCACCATTGTCTAAACTTGAAATGGATACATTGTCCAAAAAGTTAGGAATAAGTGCATTAGAAATCGTTAGATTGTCGACGAAACATGATCTGTCTGAGGCCGATATTTTACAACTATCGGGAAAATTAGACGTCAGTCCGAAAGAAATAATTGCCATTGTTGGTGATGAACCGATGATAGAGGAGGAAGTTGCAAATTTACAAAAGAAACTAGGTTTATCGAGAGTAGACATATCTCGATTGACAGGTAAACCGAACCTTTCAGAAAATGATATAGCAAGATACGCAGTTATTCTTGGAATAAGCAAAGAGGATGTTAGCGCAATAACAAAATCAAAAGTAACCCCTCAAGTTATTAGCAGATTATCCAACAACATGCGTGTTTCAAGGGATGATATATGTAAAATCGCCGGCATGCCTTTGTTGACGGAAGAGGAAAAGTGGCGGATTGCGAAAATGTTAGGTTTGAACCAAGAAGATATGACAAATTTAACTCGAGGTATGTCATTATCTACTGACGTGTTAAAAGGATTATCAAAACGTTTGGGTTTGCGCGACGCAGATGTTTTGATTTTAGCAGGACAAGCAAGTGCGATCGATGATGATATGATACGAATGATGGAAGCATATGGCATGGAAAGACAAGACATGAGGGTACCAAGTGTACAAAGTATTGATGGCCGACCTGGGAGAAGTAAAGGCGAATTTTCAACAATGTCCATGAAAGTTGGACCGCGCGATCACGACATGTCACGACTAACTGTGACAAGCGAAGAATTTACAAGGTTCTCGAAGCAATTAAAAGTAAATAGAAGTGACATTAGCACGTTGGCAGAAGAATGGCCGATGGCTGATAAGGAGGTAACGAGATTAGCTAGTAAAATGGGAATTAGTCGCGAGGAGGTTGGAGTATTGATGGGAGAAACATCGCCTGCTGATTCTATAGCATCTGTTGCTCGTGGAATAATGAAAATCCAGTTATCGCAAATGGATTTCGATAGAACTGGCGATGACGAACTATCAAAAATAGCTTATGCTCAACTGCGGCTATTTATTTGTGAAGCCTCGCTAGAAAAACAACAAATATCTCATATAGCTCCAGACATGTCTCGCGTATCTATGACCGTCATTCACGGATTGAGTAAAGCTGATATAGTTCGAATATCTCAATCTTCAGGAATACACATAGGGGAAATATCAAAAATAGTAAGTGAGTTTCCATTGTCACAAGCAGATGTTTCTAAACTATCAACCGTTTCTGGTTTAAATAAAGAAGATATAGCACGATTGGCAGGGGAGAGACACGTTAGTAATTTGGATATTTCAAGAATCGCCAGCACATTAGGTGTAAGCGTAAATGATGTTTCGAAAATTATAGAGGAATCAAGACAATCGAAAGCACATACCACACGAGCAATTACTATGCCGATAGAAGAAGACGATATGACACATATTTCACGCGTGTCCGGTATAAGTAGGTTGGACGATTCTAGACTAGGGGATGGACCTGTCTCGCGATCACTTTTGCAACAAGTTATTGCGGCTGATATTTCGAAAATATCGCAAGTATCTGGGATAAGCAAAGACGATTTATCACAAATGATATGCGCTACTCAATTGACCCAGCAAGATATATGCAGATTGTCGAAAGTGTCTGGTATAGAACAAGAAGACATATCTAAATTAGCTGGACAATCAAGAATGACCCAAGCTGATATGTCAAGAATTGCGAGTCAATTAGGTGTGAGTACAGACGACATATCACGTATGGCACCAGGAATGACTCAGCAGATGTCCACACCCGTTATTCATGGAATGAGTAAATCTGATATGATTCGAATATCTCAAGCATCGGGAATAAACATAGCTGAAATATCGAAAATAGTCAGTGAGTTCCCAATGTCACAAGCAGATATTTCTAAATTATCCGCCATTTCTGGTTTAAATAGAGAAGATATATCGAGATTGGCAGGGGAGACAAATATTAGTAATTTGGATATTTCAAGAATCGCCAGCACTTTAGGTGTAAGCAGAAATGATGTGTCAAAAATTATAGAAGAATCAAAACATGCCAAATCACAAACCACTCATGCGATGACTATGCCGTTCGATGAAGATGACATGACGCATATGTCACACGTATCGGGAATAAGCAAGGTAGACCAGTCTAGACTAGTCGATGAACATCTCTCGAGGTCACTTTTGCAACAAGTAATTGCTGCTGATATTTCTAAAATATCGCAAGTATCAGGAATTAACCAAGAAAATTTAAACCAAATGATTTCTTCTACTCAATTGACTCAGCAAGATATATCCAGATTGTCGAAAGTGTCTGGTATGGACAAGGAAGACATATCTCGATTAGCAGGTCAATCAAGAATGACCCAAGATGATATGTCAAGAATCGCGAGCCGATTAGGTGTGACTAATGACGAAATATCCTTGGTGACACCTGGTAGGACTCAGATGTCCACACCCATCATCCAAGGACTGAGTAAATATATTTCTAGAATATCTCAAGCGTCCGGAATAAGTGTAGGTGATATATCGAAAATAGTAAGTGAGCAGCCAATGTCCCAAGCAGATATTTCTAAATTTTCCACCTTTTCTGGTTTAAATAAAGAGGATGTATCGAGATTAACGGGAGAGTTAAAAGTTAGTGAATTGGATACTTCCAGAATTGCGAGCACCTTAGGTTTAAGCAGAAATGACGTGTTGAAAATTATAGAGGAGTCGAAACATTCGAAAGAACACACTACACGGGCAATTACTATACCGATCGATGCAGACGATATGACACATATTTCACACGTGTCCGGAATAAGCAAATTAGACGAATCTAGACTCGGAGATGAACGTTCGTCGCGATCTTATTTGAAACAAGTTATTGCGGCTGATATTTCTAAAATATCTCAAGTATCCGGAATAAGTAAAGAAAATTTATCTCAAATGCTCGGTGCAACTAAATTGACACAGCAAGATATTTCCAGATTGTCGACCGTGTCTGGTATGGACAAGGAAGACATATCTAGATTAGCGGGACAATCGAGAATGACCCAAGCTGATATGTCGAGAATTGCCAGCAGATTAGGTGTGAGTACAGACGAAATATCACTGATGACACCAGGCGCGCCAACAGCAGAAACTCACGGAATGCATAAATCTGATATTGCTAGAATATCTCAAGCGTGCGGAATAAACGTTGATGTTATATCGAAAATAGTAGGTGAGTTCCCAATGTCGCAAGCAGAGATATGTCTATTGTCCACCGTATCGGGTTTAAGTCGCGGGGACGTGTTGAGATTAACTGGAGAGTCAAAAGCTAGTCATTTGGATATTTCCAGAATAGCAACCACTTTAGGTTTAAGCAGAGATGATGTATCGCACATTGTAGAGGCATCAAGACAAGCGAAAGCACACACCTCAAGGTCAGTTACAATGCCGAGTGGCGAAGAAGATATGACACGTTTATCACGCGTATCTGGAACAAGCAAGGAATCTAGGCTACTCGACGAACATATCTCGCGATCATTTTTGCAACAACTTAACGATGCCGATATTTTACAAATATCCCAAATATCAGGAATAAGCAAAGAAAATTTGTCACAAATGATCAGCTCGATTCCTATGACACCAGAAGATATCTCCAGGTTGTCAAAAATGTCCGGTATAGAACAGGAAGACATATCTAAATTAGCAGGACAAACACGAATGACTGAAGCTGATGTTTCCAGGATTGCATTGCGATTAGGATTGAGTGCCGATCAAGTCTCAAGAATTGTTGAAGAATGTAGAATTGCAAAAGGACCTGCTATACCATCGACGCCAACCCCAGGACTTACTCCCGGAGAGATTGAGAAAATATCAAATGTATCTGGAATAAGTAAACAAGACCTGTCTAAAATGCTAACGTTTATTCCAATGACCCAACAAGACATCTCCCGACTGTCAACAGTATCCGGTATGGACAAAGAAGATATAATTAAATTGGCAGGACAATCAAGAGTGAGCGAAGAAGATATATCAAGAATCGCAACTCTATTAGGTTTGACTATAACCGACGTCTCGAAGTTTGTGGAAGAATCAAGAATGGCAAAAGTTCCTGCATCGCGATCGACACTAACGCATGTACTGAGCGTGGCAGAGATTTCTAAAATATCACAAGTATCGGGGATAAGCGAACGAGATTTGTCACAAATGATTGGTGATATTCCATTAACACAGCAAGATATCTCCAGGCTGTCGAAAGTGTCCGGTATACATCAGGACGATATATCAAAATTAGCAGGGCAAGCGGGCATAAGTCAATCTGATATATCGAGAATAGCAAACCAGTTAGGTTTGAGTATCGAAGACGTCTCACATATCGCGGAAGAATCTAGAATTACCAAAGCTTCAAGTTCACGCTTTTCGGTAATTAGTCCGGCAGAGATGTCTAGATTGTCACAAATGTCGGGAATAAGTAAGCAAGATTTGTCAAAAATGACAAGTGAACATCCAATGACTCAGCAAGATATATCCAGATTGTCAAAAATATCGGGTGTAGACCAGGAGGATATATGTAAATTAGCAGGACAATCGGGAATAAGCCAAGCTGATATATCAAGACTCGCAAGCCAGTTAGGTTTAAGTGCTCAAGATGTCTCTAACATTGCCGAAGAATCAAGGATGGCAAAAGATCTGGCTTCTCGATCCACATTTATACATATACTGAGTATAGTAGAGATTTCAAAAATATCGCAAGTATCAGGAATAAGTGAACGTGATCTGTCACAAATGATCAGTGAACGTCCAATGACGCAGCAAGATATATCCAGGTTGTCGAAATTGTCAGGTGTAGACCAGGATGATATATGTAAATTAGCAGGACAATCGGGAGTAAGTTACGCAGATATATCAAGAATTGCAAACCAGTTAGGTTTGAGTACCCAAGATGTTTCAAACATAGTTGAAGAATCGAGAATGGCAAAAGATCGCGCTTCACGATCGACATTAAGACATGTGCTGAGCGTAGCAGAGATTTCTAAAATATCACAAATATCAAGAATAAGCCAACGTGATTTGTCGCAAATGATGAGTGAACGTCCAATGACACAACAAGAAATCTCCAGATTGTCAGAAGTGTCCGGTATAGACCAGGAAGATATATCTAAATTGGCAGGTCAATCAAGAATAAGTCACGCTGATATATCAAGAATCGCACACCAGTTAGGTTTGAGTACGGAAGACGTCTCGAACATTGCCGAGGAATCTAGACTGGCAAAAATTCTCGATTCGCGATCGATGTTAAAACCAGGAATTAGTACGGCAGAGATTTCAAGACTGTCACAAATGTCAGGAATAAACAAAGAAGATTTGTCGAAAATCATCAGTGAACGACCATTGACCCAGGAGGATATTTCCAACTTGTCGAAAGTGTCAGATATCAATCAGCAGGACATCTGTAAATTAGCAGGACAATCTAAACTGAGTCAAGCGGATATATCAAGAATCGCAAACCAGTTAGGTTTGCGAAGTGAAGATGTTTCACACATCATCGACGAATCAAGAAAGGCAAAAGTGTCCGCCTCGCAATCGACACTACTGCATGTACTAAGCGTAGTAGAGATTTCTAAAATATCACAGATATCAGGAATAAGCGAACGTGATTTGTCTAAAATTATGGGTGATACTCCATTGACGCAGGAAGATCTCTCCAGATTATCAAAACTATATAGTGTGGACCAGGAGGATATATCTAAATTAGCAGGACAGTCGAAAATGAGTCAAACTGATATATCAAGAATCGCAAATCTCTTGGGTTTGAGTACTGAAGACATCTCACACATAGCTGAAGAATCCAGAATGGCTAAACTTTCCGCTACGCGGTCAACGCAAATGCCAGGAATTAGTGCGGCAGATATTTCTAGATTTTCACAATTATCGGGAGTAAGCAAACAAGATTTATCTTTAATGGTCAGTGATCGTCCAATGAGTCAACAAGACATCTCCAGATTGTCTAAAGTATCTGGTATAGGCCAGGAAGACATAGCTAAATTAGCAGGACAATCGATGATGAACCGGCCAGATGTGTCAAGAATCGCAAGCGGATTAGGTTTGAGTGCTGCCGATGTGTCAAAGATTGCAGAACAATCTAGACTGACGAAATTTCCCGATTCACGATCGATGTTACAACAAGGAATTAGTGCGGCAGAATTTTCTAAATTTTCACAAGTATCAGGAATAAGCAAACAAGATGTGTCTAGAATGATCAGTGATCGTCCAATGAGCCAACAAGACATCTCCAGATTGTCTAAACTATCGGGTATAGGCCAGGACGACATCGCTAAATTAGCAGGACAATCGATGATGAGCCAGCCAGATGTGTCAAGAATCGCAAGCGTGTTAGGTTTGAGTGTTGCCGATGTGTCAAAGATTGCCGAGGAATCTAGACTGACGAAATTTCCTGATTCACGATCGATTTTACAACCAGGAATTAGTGCGGCAGAAATTTCTAAATTTTCACAAGTATCAGGAATAAGCAAACAAGATGTGTCTAGAATGATCAGTGATCGTCCAATGAGTCAACAAGACATCTCCAGATTGTCTAAAGTATCAGGTATAGGCCAGGACGACATCGCTAAATTAACAGGACAATCTATTATGAGCCGACCAGATGTGTCAAGAATCGCAAGTGGATTAGGTTTGAGTGCTGCCGATGTGTCAAAGATTGCCGACGAATCTAGATTAATGAAATTTCCTGATTCGAGACCAGGGATTAGTACAGCCGAGATATCTAAATTTTCAGAAGTATCAGGAATAAGCAAGCGCGATTTGTCTATAATGATGGGTGATCATTCCATGACTCAAAAAGATATGTCCAGATTGTCGAAAGTATCCGGCATGGACCCAGAAGACATATCTAAATTGGCAGGACAAACAAAAATGAGTCGACATGATGCATCTATAATTGCAAGCCGGTTAGGTTTGAGTGTTCATGACGTGTCAAGATTTTCCGAAGAATCTAGACTGGCCAAGGTTCCCGTTTCGCGATCCGAGACTTCAAAAATACCAGGAATAAGCACACACGATTTGTCTAAAATGATCGATGAAATTCCAATGACAAGTCAAGTTAGCTCTAGATTGTCTAAAGTATCCGGTATAGAAGTTCCCGGTTCCGAATTGTCGATAACACCTGGATTGAGTGCGGCAGATATTTCAAGTAAAGTATCAGGAATAGGTACACGTGATAAAATGATAGGTAATAACCAACAAGATATCTGCAAATTATCGGAAGAGTTAGGTATAGTGAAAGAAGACGTCTACAAATTAGCAGGAGAATTAAGGATGAGTCAAGATGATATAGCAAGGATTGCAAGCCTGTTAAATATAAGTACAACAGATGTTTCCAAAATAGCAGAGGAATCGAGAATCGCAAAAGATCATGTAACCAAGTCGACACCAATACCTGGGATTAGTGTAGCTGATGTTTCAAGAATAGCACGTATTTCGAGGATTGGTAAACAGAATTTATTCCAAATAATTGGTGATAAAGAGTTAGGTAAAGACGATATCTGTAAAATTTCCAAAATTTCTGGTTTGGGCGAGAATGACGTATCTAAATTAGCAGGTACATTGCGATCGACTCAATCTGATGTAATAAGAATAGCTAGCACGTTAGGTTTGACGAGGGAAGATGTTGACAATGTAATTCGAGAGTCGAGACGAAATAAAGCGTCACAACTTACACTTCCACAAGGTCTGAGTCTCGGTGATATTGAAAGAATATCAGAGCTATCTGGAATAACTAAAGATGACATCTCAAAACTCGTGGGACACGGAGAAATGACCAAAGTAGATATCTCTAGAATATCGCACGTTTCTGGACTAAGCAAAGGTGAAATATTGAAATTGGCAGGCGAGGCACCGATGCGTCCTGGCGATGAAGACAAAATTGCTAGAACTATGGGGTTGAGTAAACAAGAGGTGTCGAAAATAGTTGAAGAATCATTATTCACGAAACAGAATAGACCAATACCAGAGATTCTAGAAATAAAACCGACAGATGGATCAATTGGGCAACGTCAGCAAAGTCAGATCGACGCGTCAAGGACAATGATATCTTCACATACAAAGGCGAGAATAGAGGATATGGAAGCAAGTCGAAAAGATGGCGATACTTCGGTTATGGTCGGCGATGGAATATTTAGTCGTGATCCCAAAGTGGATAATACAAAAATATCAGATAGTACAACACGAGTAGTTGACGACTCTGGACTACTTGTCACAGATCTGTTTTCTTCTGATTCAATTAAGATGAAAACACCAGAAAAGTTGTCATCACCAACAAATACAGACTATGTTGAAGCTCGCCAACGAGAGGCAGTCGAGAAGGAGGATTTGACTGAAGTTATGGAGAAGAAAGTCGCACTCGACAAACGGAGGAGTGAAAGACGCGATTATGAACCAAGTGAAGCGAATATAATTGCCAAACCTAAAAAATCAGAGCTGCTAGCCAAGAGTCGCCCGAAGGAGGAGTTACAACAGCTTAAAAGACGGCGACCTATGTCCGACTCATCTCTCTCGGATACAGTATTTGATGCTTCTGATCCGGCGTCTCGACTGGGAGATTTGTTAATTATTGGCGGACACAACGCACAGAATATCAGCTTCTCAAATGGTTAGTTAAGTAATTGTCACAGTAATTATAAAATACATTACGTATAATAATTCTGACTTGTATGGCTTTCCTTAGTATGAGATCCGTCAACTCAGTTTTTCAAACCACTTTGCGAGGGGTGTCCCATGAGTTTCCTCCCTAACCACGATGTCAACTTGCTACAAATGATATTTTGTTTTTACATCTGAATATAATCTTTCTTAACTTCATTACACATATGATACCTCACATAATTTCTCGTACTGCATGGTATATTCGCGCGAGAACGACGGAATATATTTATCCCGAGGCCGGAGGTCGAGGTCAAATATGCGTCGGTTAAGAGCAAATATACCATGCAATATGAGAAACTATGAAGTATTCTATTTATTTTGTGATATAATATCGACAAAATATATAGCGTTCCCATCGATTTCGTCCATTTGGGGAAACACACTTGGAAATTTGGTCAAATATCTAGCAACGACACATATATATCTCAATTAACAGCATGTATCATTTATGATGTCATAGAAACACCGCATCAAACGTCCAATTCTGGATAATCTGTCGTATTTCCTCTCGCATTTTCCGTACGCCATATGATGCAACTATGAAATAATATTTTTTTTTAAGTTCCCTATATTTATAAAGTTGATACATTTTATTTGAAATATATAATTGTCGACTATAGGAAAAATCAGTTTACCATAATATGATGTTTGTAGAATCAACGATCTACAAATACAGTCGACTACAAGACAAATGGGCATCTTTCGTGAGATTGCCCGAACCAAGACTCCACCATTCAGCGGCCAAACTGGGAAACAATCTATTCCTTGTTGGTGAGTTTATATTATACAACTAAAATCTATTATTTTATTTTATATATTCAAAATTATTTATAGTGGATTACAGATCATAGACAGTTTACTGGTAATTTTGGTAATTTTGGTATACCGTTTTTATACGTACAAGACAATATATAAGATTTTCGATAATACACAGCGTAAATGCCTCGAGATCGAGATAATGACCCGAGCGTGATCGATGGTTATTATTGATGGTCGAGAGCATTTATCCTGTTTATTAAATGACCTCCTAAATAGTGAGCAGATTCACTTGTTTAATCAATTTACCCAATTGTAGAGAGCAAAGAATGTTGTCAGTTTACAATAAATTATTCTAACTTTGTTACTTTTGTAGATTGATCCGTACTAAAATATGACGCACATTTATTATTATCAAAACACAGGGCATTTCATATGAATCGTCGAGTAGGCGTGTCACCAAGGGGCATTACGGATGTCTCCGCGGGACATTACAGGAAATAATGCCCGCAGATCATATTATGGCTTCTGATCGGTTATAATATTATGATGTGGAAAATAATTCACAGCATTTAATATTAACATGTAATTTTACATTTCGGAAATACAATATATTATAGTACAATCACAATTAAATATTTGTTTAGGTCATATTTGTATTTGCAACGGATAGTATTTGTGGCGAATGTTCTATCTACTGTGGTTCTTCTTGCCCATTAAAAAAGGAAGCGCTAGTTTAGAATTATTGTTATCCCAGATAATCAACAATGTATAGCAACCTATCTATACGTGGATAATCATATACTGTATTATATAAGATGTATTTTATATTTCAGGCGGATGTGGATTGAAGGATGCGTCATCACCAGAAGCATCCAATTTCCGCTTTAATTATGACACAAAGAAATGGACCACACAAACGCCAATGAAACGTCGTCGAATGTACCATAGGGTGTGCGCAGCCGTGGGAATGTTGTATGCGATTGGCGGCATGAACGAATATGGAGAGTGAGTTTTATGAGATTTTTTTGCAGTGGAAATGTAATTGTGAAAAAAAATTGCCTTGGCCGGGACTCGAACCCAGGACCTTTCGCTAACAGCGCGAACGCTCTGCCAATTGAGCTGTCAAGGCTCAGAGTAGCAGAGCACAGTTCGGATTAAGTATCCAGTCGCAACAATTTCTCCCATCTTTCAACGAGGACTCACAAGTAGGAAATCTGAGTTTTTTCAAACCATGTCACATTAATGTTATATAAATGGATTTCGTTGCTTTTCTCCAAAATCATGCAAGTGTGATTGATTTTTTGCAGTGAAAATGTAATTGTGAAAAATTGTCTTGGTCGGGACTCGAACCCCGGGACCTTTCGCTAACAGAGCGAATGCTCTGCCAACTGTGCTATCAAGGCTCAGAGTAACAGTCCCGGCCAAGGCAATTTTTCACAATTATATTTTCACAGCAAAAATTCAATCACACTTGCATGTCTTTGGAGAAGAGCAAGGAAATTCATCAACATAACACAGTTCGGATTAAATTTAACACAATGTCGTGATTTGTCGTTCCTACGTGAAAAAAATATTTAATATTTTTTGGTACAGTGATGTTTATTACCCTAGTAAAAAAATATCCAGATCGCAACCAGATGTCGATAAAATGTAAGTCAATGTAATTAACGGATATGTCCAAGATATTTTCCAATAACTAATTGCGAGCTATAGTACAAAATCCCATATACTCTACATGCCATTGTTTAAGCACAGTATCATACTGCCTTCGCCAGATACAATTTCTCTACATACATATCTTCTTAGTAAGTGGTATGTAAAATTACAGGGTGGTTAAAACAGTGGAGTGTTATCACCCGGGTAAGGATTCGTGGAAGTTCGCCGCCAGTATGTGCACGGCTCGAGTATATCCAGCTGTGGCGTCATGTATGGACAAAATATATGTGGCTGGAGGGTACGGTGAGTGGGACATTGACACCTCGTCCCGACCGATACTCAGTACCGTCGAACGCTACAACCCTCGTACGAATACGTGAGTATGCTATAATTACGAGGTTTACTTGAAATAATTATGGTATGTAATATGTATAGTATATAGTGTATGATGTACTTTGAAAAAATAATGTACGCTATTGTCATAATTCCCTCTTCAGGTAGGGCCCTAATCTGTTTCATCAATTATCGATAAACATAGGTCATTATACTATTCGGACTACACAAGTAAAATCTACCGATGGACATACACTATATCATAGTGGGTATACCTACATCGTGTTTTAACTGAGCCATTGGTAGATTCTTCTTTCAAAGAAATTATACTATGTAATGTATCCGGTACGCATTTCTTACAAATACCATTCGCGTGGGAAACTTCGGTAGAAAGATCTACTTATCTACAAGTATCAACACATCCACGTTGCAGCTTTTAGCAGAAATATGTGTTACAAATGTGTTATCTAAGAAATGTAATCTTACTACAGCTGGGAGTCGGTATGTTCTTTGCCACGTGCTCGCTACCACTCAAACATGATATCAGCTCACAACAAATTATACATCATCGGGGGAGCGCGTAAATCAATGGGAGGGGCAGATACTATGAGCCTCCAAAGTATGCCCACCATCGACACGTACAACCCGAAACTGGACAAATGGAGTCACCTCAGCGATATGGTCACGCCACGTCATGCTGCTGGCAGTACGCTAGTCGGTAAGACTTTTCTATCTTTTCCTAATTTATATTAAATTAGTAAAAAACGACCCATTCGTTGATGTACATAACGCCATAATATTATGTCGCAGTGTGTCGAATATACTAGCCATTCACAATACCACGCAATTGTCATACAGTGTAACAAAAAGTGACATGTGATACGAATCAATTCACTCATATTTTGGCCACGTTATTATAAAAGCACAATTATGCACAAATATACATATCAAATAACGTTAAATTTTGATTTTGAGGGTTTAATTAATATACTGTGCGTTGTTTTCGCAGGTAACAAGATCTACATCGTCGGTGGTATATCCTGTCCCGCCAATCGCTACGTACAATCGATCGAGGTCTACGACACTGTGCGAGAGGCTTGGTGCAACGAAATGCCGTTTGCCTGCCGTTCATTTGACTGCATAGTTTTACCACAAAAGTAGACGAAAAGAAACATGTTATACTACTCGCGGTAATTTCGTTCGATGTAGAATCTCAACACGTATTCGACACTCGTAGGCTAATTTCTTTCCAAACTAATTTCTTTCCAAATGCCACGATTATCATTTATACTTTGTTAGAATTTAAATCGAATTTATCATGGGGTTTTTTTCCGTATATCTTATCACACACATTATACAAACATCAACTTTTCCTACACTAGCCCTTATATTACTTTAATGTGACCGCCAAGGTGCCTGAAATGAATATATTATAGTACGTACTACAGTTCTTATTTTTTCATAAGGCAATTTTAGCAATTAATTATTAGTTATTACAGTTTGTTGGAAATTTTTATTACCGAAGTATCAATTTCCATCCCATTTCGTGCTGCTCATGGCAAAATTAATTTCGGCAGCCTGTACGTCAACATGTATTTATTGATACGTGCATAGGCTAACATAATATTATCATGTACTGTATATGAGAGGACTTTTTTCAATTTCATTTTCATTTTCTATAATAACAAATCATGATGTATTACCTATACTTTACATTTTACTGCACTCTACGTACGTATATATATATACATAATTATTGAAACATATCTAACGAATTGTGGTGTTTATATATCCATTACGTATACATTTTAATCACATTAATTTTGTGTACATATTTAAGTCATATTGTCATTTGTAATTTGTATGCCTATAACCTTTACAATAATGGCGTATTTGGAATACGATTAACTTTATTGGCGACATACTGTAAATGATTACATTATTCCGGAATCATTTCCTGTCCAATAATAAAACAAAAGTATAATATTTTAAGTAATAAGCCTATTTCGTCGAATAATGAGTCTGTTGTTAATCAAAAAGCATTACATTTACATCATGTTTTTTTTACATTTATGCCAGAATTCAGTTTATACCATTTCAACATTCTACAGTCTACGCGTACGACCTCAAAAGACTTGATTTAGGCTACTCAATGTAAGTATTATTGACAATAATAACAATTCAATGTTTAACTATTGTATACATTTACAATTTCACAAATCATGATATAGCCTATACAATGAATACTGCCTGTCATTTTTTATTCAAACTAAATTTCTGATACGTAAAATCATGTCTTGGCATACAATAAACAAAATTGAAGCAATGCAATTAATTTTCTTCGTCCTCTTTTAATTACGCGGTAGGCCCTATACTACTACTGTTTACCGACCACACTCCTTTGCTAACTTGTATTTCGGTATTACTCAAGTGAACATAGCAACCATGTACTCGTGTTTTGTACAGCATTTATTTGTGTCAATTTACATTATTTGACATGACAATACATAGAGGATACTTCATAGCGATTATCGTACCGCATGGCATATTTGCCCGCGACCGATGAAATATTTGCCCCGAGGCCGGAGGCCGAGGGCAAATAT